>OX155960.1:28676055-28822682 GCA_944548615.1 Micropterix aruncella | reverse complement strand
TTTAAAGTCACCATCTGAATTATTAAGGCTTTGAAGCGAAAGTAAATACTCTCATACTATAAAAACCGCCACTTTGGTAATTATATATTTTTACACATTTTTTATGTTGTAATTACAGGAAATGGAGCACTACATCCTCCAAAACAACGCCATCGACATGTATCAGACATACTTTGAAGACATTGATCCCGCACCGCCCATCGAGAGGAAGCACCTGCCGTACTGTAAATGTGTACCGAGACCAGAGCGCGGCAAAGAGACCCATCGTCAGCCTGAGCTGGTCGGCGGACGGCGGACAGCGCTTGGCCACGGCCCACGCAGACTTGGAGTTCCAGAGGGCGCCTCCGGACATTTGCAAGGATAGCTTACATTTGGGATATCGGTAAGAAAAACTCATTCATAACTTCTGATATTATCAAAATTAGTAATCCTTTATCCTTTCTAGAAAATCCAAACAAGCCACAGGTTAGTGATCACACCACCGGAGCTCGCTTTGCCATTTGGAATGCAATCCTCGAGATTTGCATACTTTAATTGGGTGGATTAATGAATGGACAGGTATCTACTCATACTATATCTTTATATTAGTAAAAAGTATGATATTACGACTGATTTTGAATCATTAATATTTAAGTTGGAGTTAAACTATTTTGATCAAGGCATTGCTAAATATTATCAAATGCGAAGTGAATTCTTAAATGCTGGAAATATTAAAATTATCTGTACTTTTGTCTGTCTTTATAGTCATAGTCGAATTCATATTATATAGTATAATAATAATAGTAATCAAGTTATTCATTTGAAACGCTTTATTTATACTATAAACATGAAGATTACAAAAATTCAAATCAATACATTCAATACAACGATAAACAAAAATTGCTAAACAAATTGTCTTTTATAACTAATTAAAATTCTTCTAAAATGCCATTTTGTATTAGAAAAAGTCTATTTGTATTACGCATTATAGCTTGAAGCTTCCTTGAACACATTGAAGCTTGAAGCTTCCTTGATCACATTTAAGCTTGAAGCTTCATTGATCACATTGAAGCTTCATTGATCACATTGAAGCTTGAACCTTCCTTGATCACATTGAAGCTTGAAGCTTCCTTGATCACATTGCAGCTTGAAGCTTCCTTGATCAGATTGAAACTTCCTACACATTAAAGCTTGAAGCTTCCTTGATCACATTGATCGCTAAGCTTGTTGTACATTTATAGTCCTGCAATTTCGGCAAGCCTCTTGGACTTCGACAGCAAGTGGTTCACTATGCACAGCTGGTTACAAGATTGCTTCTGTTATTTATGTGAAAATCTGGAAGATTGTTTTTCTGTCTGTATCTATCTGTATATATCTTTCTATTATGTCTGATATACCTATATATCTATATCAGTCTGTGTATATTTTTATATCTGGTATATCTGTAGCTGTCTGGATATTGTAACTGACTGTGATCGTAAAACGACTACCCAACAAAATAGGAGTGTAATGTTTTCAGGGTTCATCTATGTATGTTTTCCGTTTCTTTATTCCACTATAACTTCTAAACGCTCGAACCGATTTAGAAGTATGTAGTTGTTTGACTAGTTAGTTTGACTGGGCTTTTTCCCGCACTTGGCCTCTTGATTGGGCCGTTGTGCGTGGCTCATGTTTCCATTTATGTTACTCCAGCCAACCCAGGCTGTCCCAGAAGGTTAGCAGCCTGTTTGGGTTGCTACAGGCCTCCGGGAGAGATGCTGGAGATTGTAGTATTCTTGCCCGTTGCTCTGCCACGCTCCTGCATTCCATGAGCACATGCTGTGGCGTTTCTTCCTCCATGCATCCTCTGCATAGAGGTCTGTCTGTCACACCTATGGTAAACAGGTGTTTGTTTAGGGGACAGTGGCCTGTCATAGTACCTATGACTTTACGGATTTTGTCCCTTTTTAATCTGGTGAGGTTGCGGGCAAGTTTTTTGGACGCTTCCGGAACCGCGTTCTTTGTTTGCCTGCATCCTGCGTTTTTTTTCCATTCTGTAAGGTGGGTTTCTTTGGTGTTCCTGCGTAGCCATGTTTTTATTTGGGCCTGGGGAATGGGCATCAAGGGTTCCGGTCCATATACTATGTATGTAGTAGTTAGAACCGCTATGTCATCCCGTGTGTCATAGGGTACCTTAACTGGCGAAATATCAAGTGAATAGGCGAAATATCAATAAATTGACGTAAATATGGTCTAGTATCAAATGAACGGTCTGATTTAGTACATTCCGAATATATATGTATCTATATGAATAAATATATAAACCAAAAAAATAAAATAATTATAAATACAGTAGTTCACTTTTTGTAATGGCAGTTATTTTTTTTTAATTTCTTTTAATATATTTGCTTGTTAATCTTGTGTCCATATACATTTTTTTCTATTGCTTGAAATGACTGGCTAATATCCTTGCTAGAAATCAAAAGATGATAATAATAAAATATATCTTAAACGGTGGCTAGAAAGTTTATTTAAAAAACATGTTTATTTCGATAAAAACATATGCTTCGTGTAAGGGGTTTATCCTGTGATGACTTTTGTCTTTTTATTATAGGTAGCATCCTTTGATGTACGCAGAGGGAACACTCCTTGTGCAATATGCCCTCTTTACGTAGCCCATCGTGATCCTACCAGAAGTGTACTCTATATCAACTCTAAAACTGGCACCGAATTGTTCTCTGCTTCAACTGATGGTCAATTGAAATGGTGAGAATATAGTCAGCTGTTATCAAACTTTCTTCTAGTTTACGGTCCATTTACTCAAACCTCTATTATTTAAAGGATTTAATTAGAAACTTTTTATTTCTTAAGAAACTTTTGATTAATTTAAAATGGGGATCTTTACTGGCACTTTTTCTGCCGCTCCTGAGGGCGCAGCGGCGATTGACCCAAGGAGGAGCTACACAAGCAATCGAGAAAGCTTCAGATTGGATTCTGGAGGTTGATTCGGTCTCTAAGCAATATAAATTTCCTGAAATTCTCGGATGCACAGCACTCCGTCCAGATATAACTCTTTATCTCGGAAGATGGCCCTTATTGTAGAATTAACTGTTTCATGGGAATAAAATATCCCAAAAGACCACGATTACAAACTAAATCAATACCATGATTTTGCAAATGCCCGGAATGGCTTCAATGTTCACCTTCTCACAGTGGAAGTTGGCGCTCGTGGACTACCAGCCAAATCTGTTTCACCTCTTTGAAGATCTTGGTCTCTACAGGAAAATAATCAACACCTTCCTAGAAAAAATATGCAACACCGCGATTTCCACATTTCAAATTCTATGGTTTCGAAGGGGGAGTGAATGGGTGGTAAGGTGAACGTTCACATGTGGTAAGACAGCTGTCCTAAACCTACCACAGCCGGTCATTAGTCCAGAATCCACTGCTCACCCCCCAGAAGTGTAATAATAATATTATGAAGGGGACGACTCCGGTTGGTGAATTCCATGGCAGCTCCGTTTGTATTTTATTTATTAAGGCTTCCACTTTCTTAGGGCCCCCCAAAGAAATTATCTGGACTTACAAAGGGCCCCTTATCTCTCGCATATTTCAAATAGCTTAAGGCCCTATCAAGTCTAAATCCGGCACTGGATGTACCGGGTGTGGCATATCACTCCCTCACATGGTGGGTCGCTTACTTCACACCTCCTTGGGCCGGCCACCACGGTGTTCGCCGCTAGCACCTACAAAAATAATAACATATCTAATCTTTTTAAATGTAATTATTCGTTACTGATATTAGCAATACTATTATAATAATATGTATTGTTGTTTCATTCTAGGTGGGACACTAGAAACATGAACGAACCAACAGACCAAATGATAATTGACCCCGTTAAGGCTCCAACTGAGCAACAGCAACTTACTAGGGCATTGGGCGTTTGCGTTCTCGAATACGAAAGCTCCATACCAACCAGGTAACCAAATCAATCCTGTTTCTTATAGAATGTTAATTTTTTTACTAGAAAAATTACCAGGCATGCCCAGGTGGAGTTTAATTAGTGAACAGGACCTTACGCAGCGAGATACTAGAAATACAACTCAAATTCTAGCATTCCACCCCCTTTTTAGACACACTGGTTTTTTCAAAATCCTTTAACATGTATCTCTTAATTTCCGCATGAGAATACTTCAACTAAATTTCAAATTGATCAGATTTTTTATGACATCTCCTTTTACCTCCTTGGGGTTCATTTTCTAAAAAACTGCTTTATTTTTATGGGAGAGTAATTCACTCATTTTTCGAGTTCTTACCTTATTTCATTTCAAATATACACATACTAAATTTACAACTCCGTTTCATTCTAATATTAGTAAGTTTACCGAAAGCTCTTAAATATTTATTCCTTTATTGAGTCAGGACAATATTTCAACCAAATCTAAAATTTGTGAGATTTTTAAAATACCTAACTTGTTTACGGGTTGATATTCGCATAACCTCGAATATGTGTTTCTTTATTTTCTAAGTGGAGAAATTGCCATGGGATTTCGAAGTTGTATCTTAATCCAGGTCTTATCTTGATCGGTTAAGAATTCAACCCCGTATGGGTCGACTTTATGGAAAACCTCGAGTAACTACTCTCTTATTTTGACAGGAGAGGAAGTCACCCTTCTTCTTCTTCCAGACCCTGACCCGTCATCCTTGGGGTCATCCTTCCTTGTCCTTCTCCTCCACTGAGCACAATCTTGCACTGTGTCGGCGTCGAGTTGAGCTTCTCTCTGGTCTTTTTTAACCGTCGTTAACCAGGTGGCAATTGGTCATCCAAGAGCATGTTTCGTCGTTGGCAGGTCTAGGGCAAGTTTCACCATGTGATCATTATTATCTTTATTATTATCATCATTATCTTCATCAAGCTTCACCAGAGGAAGTCACCCTGATTTAAAATTCTTATTTACCTTGTTTTATCCAATTTTATGACCCCGTTTCACCACGTTAGGGATGGGCGAGTAAGTGAGTCAGTCAGTCAGGACACTGCCTTTATATTCTAAGGAACCTCTAATAATTGGTTTGCAGGTTTATGTGTGGCACCGAGCAAGGCTTAGTCATAACTGGGAATCGAAAGGGCAAAAGTGCCATGGAGAAATTACCAGCAAGGGTATGTATGAGCAATTTCGCTTTTGTAGAATATTAATTCTAAAAAGAGATCTTAAAGATTAAAGACTGGTAGCTCTTCATACAAAACGCCAATACAAACTACTCTCGCAATTTACATCGTAGGGCCATGAAACTTGGCATAGAGTTAGATCACGGCGTCATACATGGTGCTGCTAGAGTATATTTATGAAAACGAGTTTAATATGAAAGCTATTAGATATAATTTAAAGATTTTTATGAACATCTCAAAATCATAATAATTTTTCATTTTAAATATTTTTTCAAAAATCTGCTTTATCAGCACCCTGTACATTTAACGCTATGCTATGTTTCATGATATTGTGATTTGAAATGCGAGAGTAATTTGTACTGGCATTTTGTTTAAAAAGTACCTCTTTAGCGGACTATCAAGATCATTAACTGATATAAAATCATGTTATAATTTTTAAATAGTATCAAGCCCATCACGGTGCAGTATGCACTGTGCAAAGAAACCCTGGTTTTGTGAAGAATTTCCTTACAATCGGCGACTGGACGGCACGCATATGGAGCGAAGACTGCAAGGAAAATGCGATAATATGGACAAATTACCATCGCAACCGCCTCACTGATGGCGCATGGAGTCCAATCAGGTATTCTATCTTGTATTATAAAGATTTTTCTCAATACTTATTTTCAAGGAGTCATTTCTGTTTAGATTTTCGCTGTTTATGACGGTCCAGTGGGACGGTTGTCTATGCTGCTGGGATCTGCTAAGAAGACAGTATGGTCCAGTAGCCACAGCGCAGCTATGTGATGAACCACTTACGAAAGTTAAAGCACATGAAGGGGTAATTATAAATTGATTTTGCTTGTCCTCTAAAACTGTGGTAATAGGTAACTACTGGTAAACGGCTTTGAATGTGTTCCCTAGGCCTTTTGATATTAAAACGTCTTTAAAATCGATGCCAGGTATGGTGGGAGGGAGGGGGGGGGGGAGTAAATGCACCCAAATTTACGACAGTCTTGATGAAGGAATTTCAAACTTCAATAAGTTGGACTAAAACTTAACCTCATTATAAATCGTAGTGGCATTCGTAGGCGGTCTGATGTCGCAAACTGTATGTCGATTCCGGATTCGGCTTGTGTTTTTAAACGGTATAATATATCATGGTGCGTTAAGACTCGCGCCACGCAGCCTGGCAAGCAGCCCAGGAAGCAGCCCGGTACGCAGCCCGGCGCGGGTCTGCGGGTCAAGCAAGGTATTCGCGCCGGGGCACGCCAGTCAGTAGAGGCGAAGCAAACATGGTGGACAAACCCAAAGGTGCCCATGAGTATCCTTTTTTGTTTTCAATTCTTGGTGTTTTTAACCTTGCGCTCAATCTCCCCCAAGCATCACCAATTTACATCTTATCTTTATGATATTTGTGATACGAGCGCGTGTAAACAGGCACATGAGCGCAAGCAGATTCATCCTTTGAACTACGTCGAAAAACCGACACTCGTCCTGATCGGCGGCGAGCACGAGCACAAACAGGCAAGCGGAGGCGAGCAACCTATTTACACGCTTGTGCTCGTGCACGTGCCCGTTGAATGTCGTGTTGAAAAGAAGCGTCTGAACGCATCATCAGAGATCAATTATCCGATCCGAATGAACCAAGTGTTGTTTTGAAGAGCAGTGCATGCGTTACTCCAAGTATATATCTCAAAAACTCAAAAAAATACAAGGCTGTAAATTTGAAAGTTTTGAAAAATAACTGCTACAAAGTCTGACACTGCCTATATCCTTTTTATACATAGATATCTGACAGGATATGTGAAGCTTATTATGATCTCCTTTTTCTTTTCCAATCATAGAGCGCTATCCAAATAATAGCGCCTTTCTGCAATACTCAATGACCTATTCTTTTCGACTCTATTACAGTATTATTTTTTTTAGGGTCGTTTAGTAGCATCTGGCAGTAGAAAAGGATCCGTTTATCTAGCTGAGCTTTCTGAGAATTTGGGTGTTGCCGCCAAAAATGATAAACTTTTGATGACTCACGTAAGTCTGATCATATTTTATCAAGTTTGTAATCTTTTCGTTTGATATAATTATATTTCAATGTTTTGAATTTAGATGTTTGACCGTGAGAGCAAACGCGAGCGCATCCTAGAAGCCCGGCTGCGAGAAATACGCCTAAAGATGAGGCAGAACAAACCGCCCATGGCCGATAACAATCAAACGAACGAACCGTCCAATGCAAACATCAATAGAGACTTAATGGAAGCGGAGCAGGAGTATCGACGGATAATTGAAAACGAAGCAAAGTCCGAAGCGCAAACTCAAAAGATAACCCAGACAGGTAATATATAAAATTTATTATAAACGAATGTCAAGTAAAAATAAATAGGTGATTAATTTCAGAATGATTGAGGAGTGCGGTAGCCATCATCATCATCGGATTCTTCGGATTTGTGTTTAGATACAACGGCTGCTTGTCGAATCGCCGCTACAGCTTTTTCTCTCTTCGCTTCAAGGTCGAAAAACTGTAAATTATATTTTTGTTAGAGTTTTTATATTAATGTGTAGCATTTTTTTTTGTTATGTACATTTGTCAGTGTATTTCTTTCCGATGATGTAGACGTTGTAAGGTTGTCTGAGACTGATGTTAGATACACAGATCCCGTGTTGCCACCTGCCATAATGTTATTTCCCTGAAAATTACAAAGACATGTTATTTTTTCTAAAAATACAAGTATCTATTACTAGTTTAAAAAAATCTAATAGGTAATTGTTTTTTTTTACTTCCACGGCCTACTAACCGACCAGGAGGGAAAGTATTGTGAACGCGCAAAACTTTTTTTTTAAATGAAGACAGAAATATCCATTTTGGCCCCCCTGAGACGATTAAGACCATTTCCAGATTGGAGACTCTCTGTGTGTTTGTCTGACTGTATTCCTCCTCTATAGCGCACAAACGCTTAATACGATTGAGCTGAAATTTGGTATGCAGGCATCATATAGTCATGGCGAGAGTTGAAAAGATTTTGGTTGAAATCGGTCCACCAGGGGCGCACTAGTCAGATATCATCCTCGAAATATTGGACTTAGAGAGTTGAAATTTTGTACACAGATGACTTGTTGGGTCGAAATCAGGTTGTGAAATTTTGGTGGGAATATCTCATACACAGGATGCACTAGTAATATTTAAAATCCGCCATACAGTATGATCAAATATTAACGCCGAGTCGCCCGTGGCTATCTGAGAAATGAACCCCGCCGCTTGAGGTGGTTGTGTATCGAAACCCAAACGGGTGCATCCACCGTCGAGAGAGGGCGCTCACCGATTTTATTTATGAAATTATTATTCAGATGAAATCAGTCATTTCGATTATTGCGTTTTCTGAATCTACTCTTACCATTTAAACAGAAATAAAGTCATCGACATACCGTTTCATTTATTATGATTTTCGTCAATACCGAATTGCTTAATTGCACTTTAACAATTGGCATTGTTTGTTTCTTGAGGAGATCCCACACGTGTATTGAGCCATCTTCCATTGCAGTGGCAAAAATACTGAATCTCCCCGCACTCCATGCGGCATCACTGATTTTGTCAGTGGACGGTACGGTCCAACACACGCTACTGTCCTTGGAATCCTCCGACCAGATTCTCAGCTGCCATTCTTCAACTGAGAGAAACACTTTACTGACTCCTCTGTTTCTTTCTATAGCAGCTATCGGACCAGCGTTTGCTTTGTATTGGTTAGAAAAAATTTCGATGGCCGCCTTTCCTTTTCGATTAATTGATAGGATTCTGCCATCTTCAGTTCCACAGAGAAATCTGAAAATTGGGAAAAAATACGATGACAATCTGTCCGTTGTCGTAATTATTATTATATAATAATACCAGGCACAATATACCAATCAGTAGCTTTACTCTCGAGCTACAGGGCAATGCGGGAAGAGGGTACAAGGAATGTGGGCAGAGGAGTACGTCCTGACAATTGCGAACGTTTAGCATTACGCGCAGGTAAAGGCTGGTGACCTTTTCGAGCGGTCGGATATCTGCGTATGCTGAGTAGCGGAACACTGGCGACCATATCCGAGCCCATACGACTCGTGATGTATTCGCTTTGATTTCAATTTTGTTCTAAGAGAAGATGCTACCTGGGGTATACTGTGTACTTACAGGTGAGTTTTTTAAAACGGGACAGTATGCTAGAATCAGAAGAGTATGCAGAGAAAAATACTAAAAGGAGTCACCACACGGATTTTGGAGAAACAAATGTCATTATTACTTTTTCTAAAAGTCCGTTATTTTTGGAGAAACCACCTTCAGTCAAAAAAAAAATGAGGCGACATTTGTTTAAAGTAGAAGTTGCTCCAAATTAACTTTATTTATCCCATACAAAAGTCTGTAAGAAGTCAAATCTGCTTACCGAGAGTTTATACTAATGTAGGTAGGTAATTTTAAAAATGGGATGACTTTTAAAGTTTGTAGGTAGTTCTAGTGTCTTGTGACTATTTTTAGCATTGTTCTCTATCTGCAACCCTGCATAGTGGATAGCTGTGATGCTGCTCTGCAAAATCAATATTACCGACTGACCTATAGACGTCGCCAGCTATGTTACAGAAAAGAGGCCAGTTGGCTGCTTCGCATAGGTCGGATAGTCAGTCGGCAGTTCACAGTCCTGCGAATAACATTTTCACTTAAGCTTGCCTAAATTGTGTTTCCTTGCCATTATACGACTTAAGATGATTTGTGTATCGAGAAATAGCGAGAATACTAGAAATCAGTTGGAATTACATATTTTTTCCTGCTACGATTCAATGGTATTGTGTACGCGCATTAGTAAAGCTTTCATTAGGTGCAGTTTTCAATCGTAGTCCCATTCATTAGTTTTCAGCGTGGCCAGTGGTGATTTATTGATCGATAGAGACAATATCGTATTCGAAATGACATCATATCTCTAACACTTTCGCATTCTCTGTTTTAATCCGCAATTGAAAAGCGATAGAGCAGCAGATGCACCTACGTTCATTTGTCTTAGAATTTTTCCTTAATTCATACTAAATGGCTGGTCTATATATTTATAACATCAGTGATTACCGACTGATTTTTATATTGAATTCCGCCAATATACTAGAAACAATTGTCACTCTTGAATTCATACTTACTTCGAAGGTATCTTCGTTTCGTATTCTAAGCAGGACACCCCGAGTGCCCTATTAGGGTCTGCTTTGTAGGCAGTTCCCTTAGATGGCGGATCGATCAGAAGCGTTTCGGTGGGTTCGGCGAGGAACCTGAAGTCCCACCATTTAATATAGCCATCCGATCCACTGGAGAAGAACTCCGAGCTGGTCTTCGAATTGATGAAGAGGATATCGGAGACAGGGCTGCAGTGTGCTGAGTGGCAGAGGCTGATGAGTGTCGGAGATGTTTTTACTCGAAGATCGAATGAGCCCACCTTTGGAGAGATAAATATCATCATTCGTTATTATAACCACTCAATAATAATTGCAATTTCATCTGGTTTTAAATTATAATACAGGATGATTATAATACAGGATGTCCAAAAAAGTGGCGGTAGTATGAAAGTAAAATTAAAATAATACTACAAAACATTCAATATGTTCATTGATATTTTATGAAACTGGAAATTTGTATGATAAAAAGTATGTTGTCCAAATCACATCCATAACGTTTCTGACACTTGTAACCTGGAGAGGTTTAGTTTACGCAACCACACTTTGCTCTTGAGTTCATAGTTATTACAATCGGAATATTGATTTTAAATTAGGTAAGAGTGATCGGATTGCTATTATAAACTATTTTTTTAATGTAACTTCAACAATTAATTGAGTGAATACCCATTGTCTCGAAATTTGGGAAATTTAAAAGATTGCTATTATCTGTCTTCAAATTTGACATTATTTAAATTTTGTATATGCAAAGAAGTGACTGTGGGGGGGGGGGGTCTTGACCTATCACTCCATGTCTATGTTTTTATCCTGGGAGTGAATGGGTGGTAAGGTGACTTTCACATGTAGCAAGACGGCTGTCCTAAACCTACCACTGCCGGTCGTTAGTCCAGAGTCCACCACTCACCCCCCCAAAGTGTTATAATAGTATTACAATAGGCCCGACTCCGGTTGGTGAATACCATGGCAGCTCCATTTGTAATTTTTTTTTTTACTATTGTCATATGGCTTTCTTTTTGAAATTATTAGTAGGTACTTGCGCTAAATTAATGTCCCGTGATATAATGTAGATGTCCTACGCAAAAAGAGAATTGAGTTACAATGAACGACTCCATAGCAATTAAATTTCCAGGAAGTGATACTTACTACAAAATGCCTATAATCACACCATCGCAGCTGGCTCTAGGAATAAGTCAGAAATGAAAATGTTTTAAATCATTTGAGCAAAAAGACAGAAATGTCAAGGATGGTAAAAATCCACAAACGCGAATTCTTTTCTAATTGGAGAATGGTTTCAGAAATTCACCACCTCCCTCTATTTCAATCTGTGGTCAGGATATTTAGTAACAGAACAGTGCAAATAGAACTGCCAGTGAGACGTCTTTGATCTATTGGAAATGCCACCACTGCCAATGTTGAGTCAGTGTTGTTCCCTTACTGCAGGTAGTAAGTATACCTACTAATTGTAAGTAAGTTTGGTAGCATTAAGAAGTCGCGTGATTTGATACACGAATATTAAAATGCATAACTCTTCGCAAAGCGCACAAAATCATTAAGCTCTTTGTGGGAGCAGATTTCTCCCTCCCGCTCATGGGACCTCCCACCTGGTACTGTGGCAGTTTTATTTACACTGGTAGAAGACATACCAGAAGAAAGTGAATATACCTGTCCAGACTTCAGCCCACAGACTATAGAGTTAACATCTTTCGGGTTTGTTGCTAGTTTAAACATTTCACAATGCGCTTCCAGGGTTACCAGCGGAGCACCTGGGTTTTCTGCAATCAAATAAAACAGCATGTTATTTGTGAATGGTGGTGATTTCCACTGGCATTTTCTCCCGCTGAAGGGCGACGTTTCCTGAAAGTGTGGATAGAATGACGCACCGCCCGAGCAAGCATTCATAGGAAGCTCAGTGTGTGATAGTAATAATAATAATAATAATAATAATAAAACTCTTTATTCTTAAGAAACGGCGAGCTTATTGCCTGCAGGCAATATTTTAGAGCTAACCTATACTATTATATGAACATTATTTGGGAGTAGACTACATAACTTAACCTATAATAAAGAGTATGACAAATAAAATAAAGGAGGATAGATAGAAATATATACTTTACTCTTTTTGGGCACAGATTTGCCACATCAAAATAATCTTACACCTATAAGGACGCTAAAGTTTTAAAAGGAGGGGAATGGGAGGGGAAAGGGAATTTATCTGGAGGATTTCAAATGCTCTCTGAGTCTGTTTTTAAAAGTTTTTATGCTTGGCGCGGTTCTCACATTTTTCGGCAAAGCATTCCAAAGTGTGTTCTTAGTAGTGTTCTTCTTGCTGCTGAAGGAGCCCCGGGCTCCGAGACGTCTGGTAAACGTACAACCTTTACTAATGTTATATTTTTTACACAAATCCCCATTAATTAATCTTCCCTGAGAGTGAAATACCCCCAAAGACTGCAAGTACAAACTAAGCAAAATGAGCCATACCGATATCCCAGACGTAGCAATGGTTTCCTGGTGCTTCACCATTGTGAAATGCTTTATCAGCGTGACCTGCGACAATCTTGGCATTATCCATCGTCCAATTTAGGCTGACTATCGGAATCGGAATGCATCGAGGATCTTTATAAATGTTCATAGTTGTAATATTATAGATTTCTTTAAGTTGCATCGGATCAATTTCATTGAAGTAAAGCTGATAATTATCGACGGCATTATTTGAGTTTAATATTCTCTCGACATCCTGAAATGAAAAAGTGTGAACTAGCTGTATGATCGGGGGTATTTTTTTATTTTTTTATTTATTTATTTCGTGATGGAGTCAAAGGAGTAGTTGGCTTCTCGGAACTCGGAATGGAATGGCTAGTTAATGCAATATTTATGAGTGCCATATATGTATGCATACATGCATGCACTTGAATACATGCATGCATGTATGCACGTTAAACACTATGTATGCACGTATGCATACATGTACGGTTAACACATTAAACCACTATGTTAGACACCAGTGACCGCACCTGTCCAGAGTCTAGGCGTCGTGTTGGTCCCCCGATGAAGTCGGACAGACCTCAGACAGACCTGTTTTCGAAGTGAATTTGTGCATCAGAGGATGCGTTTTTTATAGGTTTGGCGGTAAAAGGTGACCGGAGTGGCGCTGTCGAACATTTCGCCCAAGTGGTCCTTGCAAAATGTAAGAATTCTTGAATCTGCGGAACTTAGCTAAGCCATAAGCATGAATCTCAACTAGCTACATCGCAGAAAAAAAACATTTCTTTTATGGCGTTTAGCGTGTTAACAAAATGCATAATATTACACACTTTTACCTATAATTTTAAGAACATATTTTACCATACTTTTCTAGGGATAAATCAATATAAGTAGTAAAAATTATAAAATCTTAGAAACACTATAGATTTGATATACTAAGAACCATAAAGGATAACTGTTACCTATTTTAATAACGTTAGCACTAAGCATTTAACGTTTTAACACTTTAATTTAAATTTTCATACAATGGCCTATATGGAGGGCAAGTGTATTAAGGTAACTAATATTAATCATCATCCCTTACCGGGTGTAAACGACTTAAGAAATCGTAGTAAGAGTCTTCTTTTAAACATTTTTTTTGATACCGCATAGCGGCCTCTTCTTCGTTAATATTCACCTTCTTTAGGCCAACCTCCTTCAACGTGGTTTACTCCAGATGTTGTGGTGTCGACTCTGATTAAAATGAAAAACTTATAAAATTGTATGTACCGGAATTTAGTGACTATGCTTTATTTACTAACATGGTAGTGTTGGTACTGTTTGTTACTCAGATTGGTGGTGACGAGAATGCCGTGATCAACAGGATTCGTTAGAATGAAAGCCTGCTGCAGACTTCGATCAGGCGGAATGCTGTCGCACAATTCCGGCCCACGGTCGCGGAAGAAACAATGCTTCCCGAATTCCGTGCGATTTTTTAAGTACGAATACGTTTGCTCCATTTTGTTACACGAATGACAATAAAACGTATTTTTCAAATTGAAATTTCGAATTCCGCGATTACTTTTTTTTAATATTTCACGTTGGCGATCCTGTATGTTTGCTGCAAATCGGGCGGGTGCAGATATAAAACCGTCAAGCTGCCAAAGGCTGCAAATCCCGATGTGCTTGAACTTACTTGAAACGTCAAATGCGTGTCATGACGTCATTATGTGACACCGTTATCAACAAACTTTTGCGTTCGCATTTTTTGTGTTTCGTTTATAAAATCGACAAAAATGTTGCCCGGGATAGGCGTATTTGGTACCGGTGCAGTGGTTAAAGTTCTGGTTCCTTTCCTCAGAGAAAAGGGCTTCCAGATCGAGGCGCTTTGGGGTCTCACCTTGCAAGAAACCGAGCAGGTCGCCAAAGAATTAAAAATACCGTTCTTCACGAATAAAATCGACGATGTGCTGCTGAAAAAAGAGGTGAATTTGGTGTTTATAGTGTGCGCTCCCAATTTGCACGCTCAGATATCGGTGAAAGCGCTCGGGATCGGGAAGCACGTCGTCTGCGATAAACCGGCCGGCTTGAACCAACCCGAGGCCCTGAAAATGGTGAGGGCTGGCCAGTATTACCCGAGCATAATATCGGTGATAAATCATTCGTTGCGGTTTTTGCCGGCGTTTGCGAATATGCGAAAGGCGATAGTCGACGAGTATTTAGGGCCGGTGGACGAGTTGACGGTCATCGATGTCCGAGTGCAGATGGGACCGCTTTTTAACAACACGTACAATTGGTTATGCGACGATGTGATGGGCGGCGGGACGCTGGCGTTAGTCGGGAGCCACGTCATCGATATCGTATCGTTCCTCACCGGGCAGAAAGCGATGAAAGTGCACGGTATATTGAAAACATTCACACAAATCACGGAAAAAGTGAACGGTATTCGCAAAATAACCGCTCCGGATTTCTGTACGTTTCAAATGGAGATGGATAAAGGTTTGCTCGTGACGGCGACGCTGAGCAATCATATGACCGGACCGTGCTTCAATCAAGAGGTGACCGTGTGCAGTCGAAAGGGACATTTAGCGGTGAGGGGCGGCGATTTGTTCGGTCGGTTGCGAGCGCGGAATCCAGCGCCCGTCATTGACGAAAACGGGAAGAAAAACCCGCCGGCCGAATCGAAGGAAGAAGCCATTTACTTAGACGAAGAGGATTTGAAGTCTCAGGCAATGGACTCGGTCATTCCCCAGCCGTATATTAAAGGTCTATGCAAGATGATCGGGGCTCTGAAGGAGGCTTTTCTGCCGGTGAAGGACCAGATGGGATGGGTGAAGGAGCCGGTGCAGGCCGCTGCGACGTTCGAAGACGGGCAGTACGTCCAGGCCGTCATGGAAGCCATTCGGCAGTCCAACGACTGCGGCCGGTGGGTCTCCGTCAAAGTCCTCACCGAGCAGCCCGATCCCAATCCTTTGCTGTCGGCCGCCGTGCGAAGGACAACAATATCTCTACAATAAACAATCGACATTTAATTTCATTTTATGCATTTTTAGACAATTCAGTGATATTAGATATAAGTATTTATTATTTAATTCTCTTAATTTACTTCAATATCATCTCATTAGAATTATATGATTATAATCTGACATTTTTAACGATAATGTTCTTAATTATTAATTTATTACTCAATTTTAATAAAAATAATTTGACGGTGTTTCTGCAATATTTTTCCACATGTCCTGTCCCAAGTCTTGTGTTATAATCTCAGAGGCAGAGGGTAAAGTTTATATATTATCGGGACCTTTTTCAATTATCAAAAATAAAAACTATCATTTATCAAAAATAAAAAATACTAGATTGAATCATTTCAATGCTAAATCTGATAGGAAATAGCCTCGGGCATGCAATTTTTTTGAAATATACATACCATGTGTAAAAATATAGTTTTTTAGTTGGTTTTGATATTTTTTTAAAACTAACCTAACCTACCGAAATGTAGATTTTTGACGCTGCTTCAAATGCCTATCTCGCTTATTTATTGAGGCATGATAAAGATTAACAGCGTGGTGAATATAGTCGGGTGACGTTAAAACATCAACAACGTAGAATAGGTCCCAATTATACATTAAAACCAATCAATTTATTAAATCATCTCACTACAAATTTATTATTATAATGACATTAACGACAATGTTAGTTATTTGTCAATTTTATACTCAATTTTAATAAAACTAATTTGACAAAATGTTTCTGTATGATTTTTCTACATGTCCCCATGTTTTGTGGTTATATTCTCAGGCAGAAAAATGAAACTCAAAACTATAAAATAACTATGTTTATTATACAATAATCAACCATACTACAAAGTATAAACAAATGTTCAGTTTCATGCGGGAGTTGTATTGATTCCGATTTCGGGATTGCATCAACCTAACCTCAAAACGCACACCGCTTTACTTATATCATATTTTTATACGGAATTCTTACAGTAATCCCGCCAGTAAATGCAGACCTACTAAAAATAACGATTCTCTTCGACTATACTTCGATTTTTGCGAGGATGTCCGATTCCCGATAGAGCTGGTACTCTTTTTCGTCGTCGGCCAAGTTTACTTTAGTGCCGCCGTATTCAGGCAGTAAGACCTTGTCTCCGGCTTTGACTGCAGGCTGGATGTGGGATCCGTCTTTGCTCCTGGCGCCAGGCCCGACGGCGACCACGAGTCCTTCCAGGACTTTGCCCTGGGCCTTCTCGGGGATCACGATGCCGCCGGCCGTCGTGGTCATCGCTTCCGCTTTCTGCACGAGCACTCTATCCAGCAGAGGAATCAGGCGTTTAATAGCACCGGCCATGGCGTTTTATTTTAGAAAACTGTCCACAATAAAAACTAATTATGGTAACCTCCGGCGCGCGCGGTCGAAGAAACGAGCACGAAACGAGACGAGAATATCTAGAATTTTCGCCGGTCGCGTTTAGAGCGGGGTTGCCCGTAGCAGAAAAAAGTGATAAACAACGCCATCTGTAGAATCATCATCAGAAACTCGTATATACAGACTGTCGTGACAAATGATAGATGGCGCTATATATTAATTTATTTGCGCCGTCTGCAATATAACATCAGTACTATTTAATCACTAAATTTACAAATAAACCGATAGATGGTGCCACGCGTTCCAAAACATTTAGGTTATTCAGTGTCAATAAAAACATTTTTATATACCTATTTCTTTTAAAAATGGATAGAAATAATCTGCTCTCAATTTATTAAACAGTTTTATTTTTATGCATACGAACGACCGCATGCAACAATCAGCAATTGGGCGGTGTCGACTACAACAGGCGAACCCGTCACCCCAGACTGGTATAACGATATGTGATCATTCTTTCAGTAGTGGGATGAGCGTAGAGGACTTAGACAATGACAATCCACTATCTAGCTCCGCCAAAAAGCCCGCGAGAGTCCAACTCATACCGCCCGGCACCGGGTAGTTGACCAGCGGGCAGACCAAGCTCCCTCGCTACCAGTTATGGCCAGATTTCTCTGGCCTCCCTACTGGTGACAGGTTCGAGGTCGCTTGCGCTGTCTTCTACCTAATGTAAGCGGCGATTAATTTTGAATCATCGCGGATCATGGCGTCCTTTGACCGTTTTTCACTCAGGATCGGGTGGCCAATTGGTTGTTTCCAGAGCTGCTGTAATTAGGCAAACAGCCGCCCCCGCTTTATAGAGCGGGGGCGGCTGTTTGAAGACGGATTTGTTTCCTATAGGAAACAAAGGCCTCCGATATCAGTCGGAATGTAAGAGACGCCGCACGGTGCGCAAACCGTCCAGGAGCGTCCGAAGGACGATTCCCAGGGGAACTGGCCCGCAGGCAAAGAATTCTACCCGGGCTCGCTCTTCTGTGTGGAGGCTACGGGATGGGTGCTGATCTGCGAGTTGGGCCCACCCTAACACATGAGTCATAATGGCCTAACTGCACTGGGCCCATTATCTCCCGCATCAATCAGCAGAGCGGAGAAAGAGCTAATGGACGAATGATTTGTTATTATAATGTAATGTGAAAAAAAATCAACGTAGAGAATAATATTATAAAATGTCTATTTTTGACCATATTTGTATGCTGCTACAGTAGAACACCAAAAAGTTATAAACATGACTCAAATCATTCTTGAGAAATATTTCTATTTTTATAACGCAGAACATAAATATCTTATTAGAATAGTCAATTTCGAGTATTTTGGTATTATCTAAGACCTTTCTAAATATATTTTAGTGCTATTAACGCAAGAATTTGTAATCCCACTGTGTGAGAACATAATTTATCAAAAATAATTTGTTTGAAGGTAATAAAATAGTATAGTAAAATAAAATAGTTTGAAGGTAACATTACGTACTTATTAGAAATTAACATACCTAACTAAAAACTAAGATTTTTTCCATTTTGAAGTTTTCATGTCCGCGATGCGCACTCCGTGGCCCAGGCTTTTAAGATAATCAGAGTTTTAACAAAGCTTAATTCGATGTAAGTATTACATGCAAAGTTGTTATAAGTATTACATGTATGCAGGTAATTATTATTTCAAATCGATTAAAGCTAACTTTGCAATATGCAATAGTTTTACATATATTAATTGTTAAATTTTATTAGGATAAATGCTTTAAACCCAAATACTCTTATCCTATGTAAGTTACGTTTATTTTACTGCGATGCGCGGGCGCGGGCTCGGACCGATGCGCATCCATCTCGGAATTCAAGTTTCCACATATTTCACAAGGAAAATTCACATTCTAAAAGATTTTTGTCTGCGAATTAGTTAGTTAAATGTAATCTTCATTCGTATATGTATAGGTATGATAGAGGCGGAGATAATGATCGCCATAAATAAACTATGACGATATTGTAAATGATTTTACCCATAAAAAGTCCGTAAAGAGTGTAATACTTGTTTCATTACACTTTAATGTTATGACTAATTTCATTAGACTTTTCAATGCCTACCCACCCACTTAAATTCAAATTCAAATTCTTTATTTTACAAAAATCATAATAACAGTTACAGATAAATTCCAACTGGATCGCACGAGACGTCCGCACTAAGGTAGGCTCATATTCGTATAATTAAATACTGCCTAATGCTAAATAAAAAAAAATACACTGAAGAATGACGTGAAAAATAAAATCAAGTAAACTAAAATTTTAGTAAAAAATAAGATTTCTAATTATCTTAAAAGGTATGTGATAATAATACCTACGTAAAATTGTTCGTTGCCTAAAAATGTCCTATATAAATTAAGACAATAGATTAAAATAGGTTGCAGAGAGGGGCGGCACTGGTCTATATAGACAATATACAGGAAAGAGTCCAGGTTATATAAGTGAATTATTTTGTTTATGTATTATATAATATACAGGTAATAAGCCTATGTGGCTATAACACCTCGCGTGGGCTATGGGACTTCGGCATACTATATGTCTAGGTCCATCGCCCTGACATGTCATCATAATCTAAAAAGGGCGCGAACTCGATAAATCCGTTCGTGTGGGAAAATATTGCCGAGCGCAAATAAAACAGGTTGTTTGTGATTTTTTTGCGGTCGCGTTGCATTCCTGCCGCTTTGTCCCTAAACACCTGTGTGTGAGCGCGCCTTTATACTCGAGGGTTGGGCCGCCAGGGCGCGTCCACACACGACAGTGACTCAATGGATGGATTTAGTGATAAGAATTTAACTGATAAGTTTAAAGTTAATAAAGTTAATCTTCGAGTATTGAGTAAATATATTCAGGTGGAAAGGTTTATTTGGTTATGACTGATTATGGTATTTTGACCTGTTCTTCAACGATAAGTAATCGATACATTTTTGGTACTTAGGTTTAGACCTAAATATACAATTTTTGTTAACTATAATATGTTTAGATTTAAAACCGAATAATATAGGTAATTGTTATAAGTACTTACCTAAATTTTATTATAATAGAGACATAAATTTAATTATATTTAATGATTTATGTTATAATCGAGCAAATATACGAAATCATAAGATTTTGTTTTTTAATTCTTTAGTTACAAGGTGTCCGGCCATCACATTACGACCACCGTGCAATTTCAGTACCTACTAATTGGCATATTTCAATATTCTTAGATTTTTAAACTGTAATATTTTGTAGTACCCACATTTATTTTAATAAAGAAATATAAAGAGATCATTTAAAAAAAATACATTCAATCTAATCTCCGATTAATAGAATATGTCACGTTATTATTCAAATGAATATTTGTTTTGAATGAATAATATATAATATAATGAATTAATTGTATATATTTATATTAAAACAAGTACTTGAATCAATATAATACATACGTAAGTACATTACATATACTTTTGACTGTTAACATTGTTTCTTTAACATTATCAAATATATTATAAATTATCAAAATATATAGGTAAGTAGGTACTACATTTTCTAAGATACTCACTTTTTTAAGATAATTTCGAAATATAAGTCAGATGTTCAATAATTTTAAATACTTAAGACCTACTTTAAAATAATTCTTTAGTTGTTATTCCATCCTGAATCTATTATTCAAAATGATATTTCATGATTTTTAAAATACCTGTTAGTACCCGATTTGATTTATATATGTTTTTTCTTTAATTTATATCCCCACGTGTGCACCAGTAAAATATTTTTTCTGGTACGCTTGCTGTTCTATCAGCGAAGAGTGTGAATTTTCGGATGCCTTTTGCATCAGGGCGAGTCCCCAGTGGACTGTAATAATATATTTAACTCACCCTCTTTCGTGGTTTACAGCATCCTTTATTTCAGCCAGGTTGGCCTCGGCAGTGAAGCTTCCTCGATTTTCCGGCTGCTGACTGACGACACTTTAACTTCTACGGCTTCCCGGCAATTAAAGCACATTTATTTTTCTAACTTGTATATTCAGAACTTATTAATTATTATTTACGGGCCCATTGCCCTATGATAACTCGCGATTACATTTATCGCGGTGACGTCGGTTTATAACACCCGAAAAGGTGCCCGTCCGTCTCCGACCTTTTTTGGCAACTAACTAAAAATGGCATCCTTCGCTTTCCTCACTGTTTACAATAAAAAACCTTCCGCGCCCCTTAAACGCCATGTCTATGCTTTTACTGGCCGGAACGATTTCACACCTTCCCTTATTGGTCAAAGGATCTAAAAGGAAACGCCTCTTTCCAAAATGGTATGCCTATATACTCATAGATAGCAGTGCACGTAAATACATTACTAAATGTTTAATTATGTCTACTTAATTGTATAATTATCTCTACTTATAACTAACAACTCAAATACGGTGATATGGTGATTTAGGGATGCTTCTGTATCATAGATTAAAGTTGATTACCATATCACCCTAATTACAAAATTAATTAATCTAATCACCCCAATTTACTAGGTACTCTAATTAGACGCATAAATGTTTACTAATTTTCATATCGGACCTGAACATTTTATTATATGTTAGTATATTTACTTAGTAATTTATGTTATCTTATACTAACAATCAAGCTTACATTAATTAGCTAAATAATAATAGGGTGTCAAGTTATTTTTTCTCACAGACCGTTTGGTAACC
The DNA here is from genome assembly GCA_944548615.1 of Micropterix aruncella. Taxonomy (NCBI): domain Eukaryota; kingdom Metazoa; phylum Arthropoda; class Insecta; order Lepidoptera; family Micropterigidae; genus Micropterix; species Micropterix aruncella. The sequence continues at coordinate 28,800,822 of OX155960.1, read as the reverse complement.
TTATCCTATTTTATAATATAATTATCATAGATCAATTATCTGATAACTAAATTAATCATAAGGTTTAGGGCGCGCCATTTGAGCAAGGGCCCGCCATTTGAGTAATGGCTGGGTTTTTTGAAATGTTATAGTCCTTTCAGAGAAAGCGAGGTCGTCTTTATGACAGGGTGCACTTCAGATTTACGTCTTCGAAAAGTTAACCCGTATGTGAACAATGGCGCAATAGTGTTGTAAAACGGACCAGCTACGCCTATTGTCTCTGTGCCAGGAAGGCAAGGGGTGAGTTCGGATTTCTGTGAAAGGACATATTATCTCGCCCTTTAAAGTGCAGGCGGCATTGTTCGCGAATCCGGGATACCAATAAAACAATTCCAAATCTTTGCTGCCTCACTGCGTGGACAGCGTTGTAAATAATTATTTTTTAACCTAACACTTGCCTTAGTACAGGCCTAGGCCTAGTTAGGCGGCTTTGATGTAGTGATTAGGAAGCTGCAGTATGCTTTCTTTTTTGCTACTGGTACAAACAAGAATGTTTTGTAATATGCGGGATTTGTATCTCGTGCTTTACTTTAAATAAATATTTAAAAAAATACATTATTTTGGGGTAGGTAATTATTTACAGGCATAATGACGCGGCCGACACTAATCAGAGAAAAATGATCTTCGCATATGTATTTATTAATATTGATGTGGACCTCAGAATGTAGTGCAGTTTAAAAATGTAGAAATATTGAAACATGATAATTAGTATTGAAATCGCATGGTGGCCATGGTGTAATGACCAGCCACTGTAATTTGAAAAGCAGATGGGTTGGCAAATCAGCTTTTATCATCATTTTCTACCCTGTATAAGAAATTCTAAACCAGGGTCTGGATAGTTTCCATGTCGATTTCTACAAGATACAATTTCTTCTTTGTTCTTGCTGGAAAACTGTAACTTTTACAATCTTACAAAAGAAACAAATACCGCGTTGGAGACGACATTCGAAAGAGAAGCCGAAAGAATGCGGGCGTTTCGTTCTGAAGATAGTTTAAAGACGAAATGGCCTTTGTTGTGCCGGAGCGGCGCGGCGGCGGTTACAGCTTCGTCGTCACGAGATGACCTCACGAGCGGGAGGTCATACAACAGCACAGCAGCAGCTGTATCCGCCCACACTTAGATACTAGAACTTATTTAATACTATTTATGGCATTTAACATCATAACATTAGATACACTTAACATTTGTACATCTATCAAAGGTTTTTATAGATGTCAAGTCGTTTTGACAAGCAAAATACGACATGACCTGTATTTTATATTACAAAGGGCTCGACTGCATTTCTTTGTTAAGGCGACATGAGACCTCAGAAAAATATACGAAATGGGCGAACACACGACAAAATAGGCGGAGTCAATTTTGTAGGGTTTGACCAATAAAAATCCAGCGTTGACGAATTGTCAAGCGCAGATTCCACGTCCGCTAGCGCCGGGAACCAGATGCATACTAAACGGTCAATCGCAGCGCTAGCACAGAATAACTATCTTTACGCAGTGGTGGTATAAGGGTGTTAATGACAAAGCATATTTAGCGTAACTCTCAGGGCGCTCTCACGTTTTAATTAATTGTAATTAATTTAGAACCTAAAAATGTGGCTAAGTGCTGCCCTAGAAAATTAACCAGTCAATATAATGAAATTATAAAAAAACACACTCTCCGCTTACATTGTAGGAGTAAACGCGCCTGAAAGTTTTCGAAGTCAGTTTAAAGCCTTAATGTCCAAGGCAATGAGCAACTTTTTTGAGTCCAAATTTTCGAATTGGTTCCTTATCGAGGGATTCACTTAGGAACTTTTTTTAATTAATGCTTATATGTTTCAAAAAACTTATAAAACTAAAATTCCTCAGATATGGTCGTTCCCAGGACCCGAGTGTCATAGGGTCATCGATATATTAAAAAAAAATATCGATGCATAGGGTACGTGCCGCGACCCCTTGTTCTCATATAAGGAGAAAGCAGCGTCTCGCCGTGTTATGCGGTGCCTGTTGACATTCAACATTTGACAGTCGAGTTTTTTCGTTCTTCCTCTTCGTAACCGACAGAAATAGATCCGGTTGGCCTAGTAACGAAGAGAAATATTTGTAATATTAATTTAGTAAAATAAATTATACAAAGTGTTTAATTATTAGGTATTTAACTATGGTATTAGGTAATTATTTAATAACACTCCACAAAATATTACCGATTTTTAAATAACGGTTTTTGGTTCGTACGCATTATGGCAAATTATAAAACTACGCAAAAAAATCTCGTACTCGGAAAAAATCCGGTAAGTATATACCCTGATTTTTTATTCTACCATAACTTCTTAACGCTTGAACCAATTTAGAAGTGTGTCCAAATGTCAAAAATAACTGTCCAAATGTCTAAAATACTTGTCTAAATGTCCAAATGTCAATAAATTAACATAAATATAACGTTTCTAGTGTCAAATGATAGGTCTGATTGAGTACACTTCGGAAATATATATCTATATACATGGATAAATACATAAACCATAAATATTTCATTAAAAACACCGTAATAAATATAATTATAAATAGGTACAGCAGTTCACTTTCTGTAACAGCAATCGTGTTTTTTATTCTTTTTGATATACATATTTACTTATTATCGTATTTATAAGGGTCACAGCGACACAAATAGCGAATGTGATCCTATTAGGATATCGCAATTCAATCGAGTTGAGTTATCAGTCTGCGTTCTGCCTGTGAAATATGTAAAAAAACAAATAATATTGGTAAGTAAAGCGTTCATGTTATCATTCCAACTTTGTTATTCATTACGCTAATTTTGACCAATCTGGGATGATAGCTGCTACTCATTTATTCATGCAATCTCACAAGAGATACATAAATCGCCGCACATCCGGCTGCTAAATCTATCTATAGGTAATAAATACATAAAAAAGCGGTGCTAAATAATAATAAATAACCCGATCTGGTTGTATGTGGGAATGCGAGAGTTGTGTGGCCGCTGGTATGCGGCTGTGTGTGTGTGTCTGTGTGTGTGTGTGTGTTTGTGTTAGGTGGTCGGCGCCAGTCTGTCGCGCTGTGAAATACTCAGGTGCATCCAAACCTGCCCACGTTCGGGTCGCGCTAGTCTGCCTTTGCAGCGGCCCTCGCTCGCTCTTATAATAGTTACAATAAAAGTTTTTATTGCACTAAGGGCCGATTTTTCAATCGTCAGATAAACAGTCGGATAGGACTTATTCATTAGACAGTACAAAATTTAATTTTTCAATAGTCAGTTAACAGTTATCAAAGGAATAAAAATACTATTCGCTGAATAAAGTTATCCGCTGCTCCGAGGGTCAGATAACGAGTTATTCGTCCAATAAATTGACCCGTCAAACTGATTTTGACAGTGAGAGGTTAGGATGTGATAATTTGTGGTGATCTTTTGCGCTGAGATATGGATTTATTCGCTGTGTTAGATGACGTTGCTATTGAAAAAGAAGCGGAAATTATAATTACTTAAATCCGGTTCGGAGAAAACAAAGAGTAGTGAGAAATAGACCGGATAATTTTGTACAATGGGATGATGTGGAATTTAAGCAAAGATTCAGACTACAAAAATAAACTGTCCAGTATCTGCTGACATTGATTGAAGACCAAATTAAACATAATACATAAAGGTTAGTTCATGCTTATGATGATGCATCAAACCATCTATGATGCAATTACTTGTCGTGAAACTAACAGACCTATCTCGTTTTATTATTAAACTTTCCATTTTTAAACGACAAACTCGCAAATTCACGAAAGAAAGACGCACACGACAAACAGACAAAGCGCGCAATTCGAGGTTATGTTGAAAGCAAATGTCAAATAAATATTTTTTAAGAGCTTCTCGCTCTAGCATATAGAGTGGTTCAATCATTCTGTCTCGCTTTCGTGTATTGTCTGAAGTTAGTGCTGCCAACATAGCGAAAAATCTTCCAATAACTATTTGACAGTTATTTGATGATTGAAAAACTCGCCTATGATATTCGATGAAAAAATCAACAGATAAAATAATTCCTTGGATACTTATTAGACAGTTTATCTGACGATTGAAAAATCGGCCCTGAGGAAGATAGATGGTGATTTTGCGGTATTTTATCATGTTTTTTTCCTGAATTGGCATAATATAACTGCCTACTACATACATTTATATATATTAGGTATCTAACCAAACAAGTGGCCATGCGCAGTCTAACACACCTATATTGCTATATTGCTAAATATTACCATATTATGAGTAGGCACCTACTTGACTGCACATAATCATAATGAAAACGGCACCTAGTACCTACTGTACAAGAATTGCTAGTGCAGTACTAGTAAGATGTTATACTAATACAAATATTTTTTATGCAAATATTTTTTAAAATATTTACCAAAAACTCTTAATTTTTAAAAATAGCAGGGAGTCACGTCGTTCATCAATCAATCACGTCTAATTAACGTGACTCTCTGGTATAAAACTACAAAATTCGGCATTTTTGGTAACTATAAAAAAAACATATTTCCTGCGGTTTACGATCCCCTTCCCAGCCCGCGACGCGAAGCTTGACAAGCATGCTTGATCGTCTAGAGAGCCCTTTACACATTCATACACAAGACACATAATATAACACACATGAATCGCTAACTACAGTAAGGGAACGATTGCCAAAAGACGCAATATTAGTATCCTGAAAATATTCTTAGGTAACTGTATTAGTATAACATCTTACTAGTACTGCACTGGCAATTCTTGTAGTGAGTGAATGAGTAGGGCAAAGTATACAACTTAAAATAACAAAAACAATAAAAAAAATATATATAAATAGTTTTTTTTAATAGTATAAAACGCTATGAGAACTATACGCTATCTAGCAGTAGGTATAATATCTTTAATACTATTTATTTGTAATATACAACCTAGCTAGCGCTAGGTGGCGCAGCGCGCTCAACGCTTCTGAAACTTTTCTTCAATAGATACAATTTACAAATTTGATGTAAAAAAAAAAGGATTTTTTTTTTTTGTTTTCCATTTTCTTCAAAAGTCTACTTCGTCGTACTGATTCACCCACCACAAGAAATGTCCGTGCTGTAATCACACCCTGTATAGTGTAGGAATACAAAAAGTAGCATCCAATTTTTCATTTTGAAAATGGTGCATTTTTACGGTTGACACAAAAATGCCAAGTCATGCCATAAGCGCAAATCGAATAATGTCACCTTATTGCAGTTAATCTTGCAGTTAGAGCTCTGTAGTATATTCACCATCCCATTTGAATGTTTCATGATACGACCCACAATTGAAATGGCAGGAGGTGTTCTCATGATGGCTGCAGCAACGTCATGATTTTATGAAATCATTTCCTTTCTGAGGTTACAGCTGCAATTGAATAAATCTAGGATAACTTATACTGAACCTACCCTTCTGTAGTTCTTATGTAATATAGAAAGACAGAGCAATTGAAAAACCCATTTCGAGAAAAGAAACTATCGTTTCCTTTCTGCTGTTCAAAAGTTACATATTACGAGTATAATATTATTATTTCATATTCAACAAACCGTAGCAAAAATACTCCTAATATACCTATCTAATTACACATGCGTGTCGTGGGTACTATTGAGTAATATTTTTAAAGTTTAATTTTCATTTTTGGTACCTACTCCTATTTTTATCTTTTGTAATGGCGGATTGATAAGATATAAATTTCGCGCGATTGGTGTGTATCGCCCTCTACCGGCAGGCAATGGCGGTCTGATTAGGCCGGACGGGGAACGAAAAAAGATGTCGGTGATTAAGAACGCGTACCTGCGTGACTGACGGGTTAATCGAAAATAAAAATCTAAGTGAAAACGCGTTTAATTAATCCTCCACAATTGCTTATTTTTCATTATTTATTACGAATTCCATCTTAGAAATGGAAAAAAAATGTAATGCTAATATGGTTGTAGATTTTTCAGGCTATATAGATCCTCAATCTTACTATTCAGTTTGCTACCGCTGTACAATTGTAAATTAACAGTGTTGTCTTTGATTATGCGTACCTAAGATATCATTCTGTTATTGCTGAAATGTGCTCAAATATAGAAAACTAAACGTTAGCACAGAACATCGCGAATTTGCCTAAAAAATCAAGAATTTCAATAGAAAATATTGGTGGGGGGGGGGGGAGGGTGGACTTAATGAAGAAGAAGAATAGGCAGCCGCTGTAAACGCAGCCTATGCGATAATAACCGAGACGGGCGGCGCCGCGGCGCGGCGTGAATCGTGATTTGATTCTCACAAGTCACAGCGCCCGCGATCATCTCGTCCCTCTCGCGCGGCGACCATCCCGGATAGCGCCGTCCTCCTCTCGCTTATTTTGCGTAATGGATTGGCAGGGCGTCCCGCTCGCACGCGGAGGCTTTCGTGCTCGGCGTCCCGCTCTTTCGCACGTGTGTCAGGTGGCTGCGGTTGGCCACCCTGGGAACGGCGGGCCATTTCGAATTTTTGACCGCGCCGCCATCTTTTTTTATCATTTTTGGTGTCCGACCGGTGTATTTTTCAAACGCTTTTTTGGGAAAAGGGACGGCGACGGCGCCGCACGGCGAAGCATTTATCCCTAAAATGTGGGCGGTTCCTAGCACCACCAAAGAAAGAATCTATGGACACCGCCTTCGGTTGTCACATGTCACATAGTATTTGTACAGGACGGCGGTGTCGACTACAACGGGCGAACCCGTCATCCCAGGCTGGTATACCGATATAGATCGTTCTTTCAGCCGTGGGATGAGCGTAGAAGACTTGGGGACAAGACAATCTACTGTCTAGTTCACCAGCAACCCGTTAGAGACCAACGCAGAGACCATAGTATTTGTACATAGTATGGAAATAGCTTCAAAAATCTGTCTAAGGTAAACTGAAAAATCAAGCGGAATTTTTCAAAATGTATCATGTTTAAATTATGCCGTCATTTGAATTTAATGCAGACACCGATCAGTGTTTTCCAAATTTATTTATTTATTTATTTCCCAAAACATAATTAACCTTACAGATGATTCCAAATCGTTAATTATTTTTATAGGCTATTATTCTAGATTATAACTATTATTCTACTATAGACTATTATTATAACTCTACTGTTAATAATATTATTATTATTCTACTCCATTACTATTACTATCATTATTATTCTAATATATAGATTATTATTCTAGACTATAGCAAACGAGACAGAAAAATACTTTAGAGCGTAATATTAAACGATTACACTTACATATATCTAATGATTATCTAATCTTTCTTATTATACTAGTTACTACTTTTTAACAATTTTAATACTACATACTACATATTTATCTAATTACTTGATTGCTAAGAAATGCCATTTCTTTGTACTTGTGCTACTTCGTACTTTGCAGTTGTGCTAAGTTCACCGTCCAAATATCCAATTGTGGCTCAGCTGAACCTAGTGCATTTATGGTACAAAGCGTCCGCACCGTGAAGCAGTGTTGAACGATGTTAGTTCTAGCTCGCGGTAACGCGAATAATACTGAGTCCTAGCACGGTAGTATTTGGCGGGTACAAACAGACCGATTCTTCTAAGGATGGTCGGATTATCAACTAACCCCCTAAGCAGTCTATATATGTGGCAGATTGCCAGCCAATCTCTTCTTACGCTTAGTGAGTTGTACCCAACCATCCCCAGAATAAATGCCGTAAGATATAGAAAGGGATAATATCCATGCTGTTTAAAGTACAGGAACCTCAGAAAGCGTTTCTGTATACTCTCCAGCCTGTATATGTAGCTATTTTCGTAAGGACTCCATATTGCCGCGTTGCCTTCTAATCTGCTCCGAATTAGGGAATTGAATAGGAGGCGCATGACAAATGTGTTGTTAAACTGTCTCATGCTCCTCATCACAAAACCTAGCAATTTGTAAGAATTATCAACTAGGGTGTAGATGTGCTGTCTGTATGTCAACCGTGAGTCAAAGGTCACTCCTAGGTCCCTTGTTTGATTTACTCGTGATAGTGCCTTGCCATCAATGTCATAACTATGTAAAAACGGGGCGTCACCTCGCGAGTACGTGATAGAACATTTGCCGGTATTGAAGTATAGCTTGTGGGTTATACTCCAAAGATACACGGCGTCTATGTCATCCTGCAGTAATATACAGGATTCTTTACTGCCCGTTCTTGCGAATAATTTTAGGTCATCCGCGAAAATCAGGCAGCTGGTTTTTGTAACCACGTCTGGCAATGTATTCACCAGCAAATTAAACAGTAATGGGCCCAGATTTGATCCCTGGCTCACCCCAGAGTGTGTAAAGTACAAATCTGATGTTGATGTCCCATATTTAACGAATTGCTGGCGGTCTCTCAGGTAACTGGCGAAGAACTGCAGGAGTGTATGTGAGCACCCCACTGTTGCCAGTTCCCTGAGCAATATGTCATTATCGACCCGGTCGAATGCTTTTCGAAAGTCGAAATAGGCTACGTCGACCTGACAACCCCTCTGGGAGTCAAATTGTTCCGCTGATGGTGGGTCGTCCAAATGGTGGGTCGCAACCCCGTACCGGGCCACGACAATAAATTACCGGGTCACAGCATTTTCTCCCTGTTGTTTAGACTAATCATACTCGTAAATGATCAAATAGCATAGCACGTTATTCATTGCCGCACGATACTTCAGCTAGTATCAAGGAACATATGATAGGACTGGAGACTAATCTGAAAAAAATATTTTTCTCCAACCATCAGAAACCAAGCGTGGATAGGCAACCCATTTTCAATTAGGGTAGAATCCGAGACATATTTATCAGGTTCAAATGTCGACTCGTTAGTTGATTTTTCAAGTGGCACAGCTCTCCAAAACATAGGTTACTCAAGAGAATATCATTAATAGACTTTTGCATATCTTGTCGTCAAGAGCATCCGGCTTTTGCAGAACCAGCCATAAAATTTCTAACGCCTTTTGTCACGATATAATTGTGAAGCAGATTTCCAACACTCGTATTTCTGAAAAATACATATAGAAATTGAATCAATGAAAATGTGTTTATTGCACAATAAAAACATTTGAAGTACATTGGCGGACTTACTGCTAATTAAACAATAACTTCCAGTCAACCGACATGTTGATGTCGAAGAGTAGGCAAAATTGGAGTAATTAAAGATACGATAAAATTTTAAATTAATAGAATAGATAATTATTGTTATATTCTATTCTATTATATTATTACTATAAAACTGAATAATATGGTGCTATAAAAAAATGCTTAATGTATATTAAACTGGTTTTATAAAAAAAAGACAATGTATGCACAAATAGCGGACTTATCGATATAGCGATATCTTACGGTCTACAATTTGATAAACTACTAATTGTCACCGTACAATACACACATAAGTAGTAAATTTATATTTAAAATAAAGTTATACAAATATATGTCAATAACTTATGCTAAGGTTGCCCAGGGGAGTATAAACCCTAAACCTAAACCTTAGTGGCTATGTGGAAATAAAGGTTTCTTCAACAACTTTTTGAAAGTGTGCAACGAAGGTGAACGACGGAAAGTGTGTTTAACATGTTTATGGCAAAGACATAATTTAGAATTTTTGTTATTTTTTGTGTGCACAGGTAAAATATTTCCTGGTACACCTGCCTTAGTACAGGCCTAGGCCTTGTTAGGCGGTGTTGACGTAGTGACCAAGATGCTGCAGTGTGCTCTATTTTTCGCTACTGCTCCAAACACATTTGTTTTAATTCTGCAGGAAATTATATTTTGTGCTTTACCTTTAATAAATAAAAAATAAAAAAAATAAAAAAAGGTGCATGCCTGATAGAGTGAGGGAGTTGATTTTATAAACGAACAGAATGGATCGTAAAAGAGTGCGTGTAAACAGCAGAATGATATATCGGAATGGTGAGTGTGTTATCCCGCCTTGATCGAAGTGGAAGACTAAATTAGAGAAAATAGTTGCATTTTATACGTATCTACTAAAGTATTGATATATCTAGGCTATGTATCTAAATTAATAAATAAATATTTAAAAAGGACATAAATAATATATACATACAAACATATATTAATATATAAATAGACTTCCAAAATAAGGTAAGGAAAGGGAAGGTATAAGGAAAGGTCAGAATTTGTGGAAATTGAACCAGACCTAAGATAAAAGTAAATGTTTTTTCTGCAAAATTGGAGTTACTGGTTAAAAATAAACAGCTTCACTTAGTGTGGCCCCAGCATTACGTAGCGGTGATTCGGTGTTTACCGAATCTATCGCGGACCACGGCATCCTTTGTCCGGCTGTTCGTTGCCGTAAAGTTAACAACTGCCCCCGCTCTATAGGAAAGAAAGCCGTTTCCAGACTCCCCCGGCTATCAGTCAAAATGCACAATCGATTGGCTGACGCCGCACGATGCGCAAACCGTCCAGGAGCTCCCGAACTACGATTGACAGATGAAAAGCTCACAGGCACAGGGCCCTACCCGGGATCGTAGTTCCGCTTGGATGGGTGTTAACCTGTGAGTTTGGAAGACCCTTACACATGGGTCTCGATGGCTCAACTATAACACTAGGCCCATTAGCTTCCACTGGGTGCCGTTAGATCACCGAAGTTTAGCGGTGTCGGGCGTGGTCTGTACTTGGATGGGTGACTGTCTGAGTACTGCCACGTGATTAAATAAAAGCCGGCCGCCTGTAAGATAATTGTCGCTCGACAATAAGGTGAACCGTTACCGTATTGGGTATAAACTATTTAAAAACGATATTTTTTATATAAAGATGAATATTATTTGGATCACTTCGATTACTCTTCATTTAATTTAAATTTTAGATTATTGTTTAATTTCCTTTATTTTCCTCCTAGAGTTTACTTTTTATTGTTTAAATTACCGCAAATAACAAGAAACAGTCACTGAATAGTATTGACTCTAAAACCTGTGAAAACGGTGGCTCACACCGGGGTAGAGGGTTCTTCTCCTTTTCTCTTATACCTATCCTGATATCACATACTGTGCTGATATTATGGGGTTTGTTGGTGGGTTAAAAACAAGCCGAGTATTGAAAGTAACCGGTTGAATACCCCAATCTCTTACGCGTCGAATAGCGAAATCAGTCACGACGGCTGGTAATTGCAACCCCCCTGAAATTAAAAAGACCGTGGCGTCGCATATGGCGTCATTGTCGACTCAACTGTCGAATGGCAAACACAATCTGTCGCTCAGCGGCGTTGCAAAGAGCGTTTCGCCACCGATGGCTCTTACAAATATGCACATGTTCGGACGAAACTAATTTTCTAAATTGCCACTTCAAACAATGCCATCCGGCAAAGCCGGCGGGGAGACGCCCACCGGGATCGCGATGTTGACTATTAGTGGGTCGTGATAGTTGATGCATTGCCGTCGGGAATGAGATGTCACAGATGTTAGCTGATGAGGGAAGACTACCTACATTATGGAATAGAACATATTACTCATAAGTTTACTACGGCTGATTGAATAGTTGTTTACTAGCTGCGTGCTGGTGCTTCTGTCTATTCTGGGGAATAGAGACAGAGAATAAATTACGATGTGGTTACCGGGAGGTAAGTATTACAATGTATACAGGAATTCTATTATAAATATGTATACAGTGCCCCATAAAATAGGATTCTCTTTATCGGAATAAAATATGCATCGTTTTCTTATTCTTCAAGTGCCTTCTCCGCTGCGAAGGTTGGCGACCATTCTGGCTATATTTATTTTGTAGACTGCTGCTCGGACACGTGTACTCTTCCCATACCGTTGACGTAAATTGGTAGGCCAGGACAGGCGCATTCGTCCTTGAGATCTTCTACCTTAGATTTTGCCTTGAATTGTAAGCTACAGTGATACACTTTACTTTCGGCATTATGTGTCCAAAATACTCGAGTTTCCGGGTCTTTATGATTTTCATTAGTCTTGCACAGTATCGTACCGAACTCGATCAATACGTATCGTACCGAACTCATTTCAAATATGTGACGTTAAATGCCAGTGACTGATCTATATGCCCTCCGTTTGTAGTCGATGCTTTTTGTAATGATTCCCTCCCTTTCGAGAGTTTAATATTCATCGGGACGAGTTGGTTTTAGAGTCAACCTAAAACTTCTATAACCGTGTAAAGACACATGTCTTACACGTTACATCTTCATAAATAATAAAAAAAAACTTTGTAACAATGTGGTCAGACAAGATTAAGCAGTCCTCGCTGCTATTAAATAAATTATACCATTTTCCCTCTCAGCATTTAGTGATCTTCATATTTGAAATGAAACCCATGTAACATCACAAACGAGGCACATCTTTATATTCCAAGGGATGGTCCATTATAACCTGCGTCAAAAATACCTAAAAATTTGCGAGGCGCAGTTTTATAATGCCTAAGCGCGACCGTGCCCAAATTAAAGGGCGGCGCCCGCCCATAATTAGACGGTCGCGCACCTGCCTAGGGCGGGTTTTGTTTAAAGGCTCGCTTAACTGTTGAGTCGCCGCCCTCGATAACTAGCCCTCATTAGGCTGTAACTAGCCATCATTAGGGCGCGTTGCCGCCGTAATAGAAATCAAGGGCGAATTAGCGAAACGCTGATCGAGACATACGCACCTGCCAGGTTAATTTGTAAAACTATCAAATCGAATTGACCAAGGGGCTAGGTTTTATTCTTAACAGCAAGAAGATTACCTTACCAAAGTACATATATGGTTTATTCTTCTTGAAGTGCCTCTCCATCATATATATGATTATATATGATGATCCCACGGATATGGTGGGACATGGTAAATATAGTTTTGCCACAAACTGTTAGATTGTCCGTAATTTGTATATTTTACCCAATCGTTTTATATTACGTACTTACATAACTTGAAAGCAGTTTTTGACCTCGGACTACTGTGAGTAAAAAGAGCTGCTGTGAGACTTTAAAACTGTGAGACATGACTTTTTTATTTATTTAATATGTATAAAGAATTTGATGAGGCTACTAAGGCAATGATAATAATCCTATATACAAAACAGAGTGTGTGTTTTTTTTCGACACCTGAAACTCTGTATTTTTATGTACACGAATCGAGACAAAAGTTATACCAGAAGGATTGGTTTTTCTGGAGGAAGGGTCCCATGTTTAATTCATTAGTGCGTTCATTCTTAATTATCTATTTATTAGAAAACTAATTTCGGGACGCTCTCTCATTACCATGTTTGTCGCGCGTAAGTGCTTGAAAGAGATTATTATATTCTGTTTTATAAGCTGCGTCCCGATTATTAACATTGTCAGATTACGTTTCAGCGTTTAAATCGTATGAAGTCATTCACTCCACTGACCGCACGCAGCCGCACGTAGCCATTGGCCAGTCGGTCGCCACGCGCCTCGTTGATCTGATCAGTGGCGTCGACAAGCACCCTACGAGCCCGGATGAAGGCGTCGCTTAGACGACTATTTTCAATTGTGCCGAGCTCGCGGGTCACATCAATTTATATACCTAGGTAGGGGTGCGATTAAAGTACACACATTGATGATAGTCATGTAATTATATCGATGGAAATAAATAATAATGGACCCTAAAACTAAAACTAAAATTGGTCCAAGCGAAAGAGACAGAGCAATAATACGTTGGAGCGGAATATGAAACGAACGATCGTCGATAAATACTACCTGTCGAACTTATAATCGTCCGAATAAATTCGAGCATATTTCGTGCGGTGTAAGATTTGACCTTGGCGGGCAGTTTTAATGCGGAAAAACTCACATCTAGCGTATTGCCCTGTCTCGTTCACACGGACTATTTTCCGATTTTAGTATTATTAAATGAAAAAGCCTTTCGTCGGCTTTCTTCATTAACCCTGCATATGCAGCCTGCGGTAGTAGAGCCATTCCTAAACAGCCGCCTAACATGATTACGGATTTCAGGGTTGCTTTTATAATGATACCAGCCTACTCACCGTTTTAAAATTTATTATCACCCTCTTTAAGGGCAATTCATTCAATCAGGTGCTCTCGTAAACTTAATCAGGCTGAACGGGCCAATAAAGAAGCAATTGAAACAAACTGGACCATTAGATTGCTCTGATTATCCGACATAAATGATGAAAAGGTTGTTAGAGTCTCGACAATCATGGGTAATCCTGTTTTCAATTCATCCTGTAGTAAGAAATATACGCTGATGCCATTTTGCTTCAATATTAATCAATGAAACACAAATCAAATCAAATTGAATGAAATTTATTGTCTTCAAAACTGTATACATAGGGGCCATCCACATATTACGTAGTCACGTTTTGGGATTTTCGGATCCCCCCCCCCCCTGTCCCATGTCAACAGACCTAATCAGCGGCCTGACCCCTCCCCCCCGCTCCCCTCTCCCCATGCTCCTCCCCCTCCCCCTCCCCCTCCCCCTACCCCCTACCTCCTGCCCGCTCCTCCTTTCCCCTCCCCCTCCCCCCCAAGGTTACGTAATCAACCGAATTTGCGGAAAATGTGAAGAAACGTGTACCTACCCAGCGTTTGTAAAGTGCTTTTAAAAATGTACTTCATTAATTTTAAGTAATTACAAAATCTCAAACTCTTTGGTTTATTTTACAAATCCCAATCTTCAGACCGCAGCGCTTCCAGGAACAGGCCCGGGCGACTCAATCGCAGACGAGCGCGTGGAGTATCTACGCACATAGCGCGTGCGGTGGGGGGGGGGGATCTTCGGCGTGGCCCTGCGGTATTTCCGTGCAAGTTTAAAACAAAAAAATGCGATGCGGCGACCAAAGTTGATTACGTAGTCAGGACGGGCACCCCCTCCCCCCCCACGCAATCAAGCTTAAGCCTCAGCTTCAACCCCCTCCCCTTCCCTTTCTGTGATTACTTAATATGTGGATGGCCCCATAGTTGTTTTAGACATTAGTGCACAATACTTTGGATAGCTGCTTAAGATTAAAATAATAAAAAAACGATTCTAAAGGTTTCTTAAGAGTCTCAACACATAATTTATAATAATCGTATTAGATACCTAAAGGCTTTTATTTTGGTACACTCTTTTACACTGACGATGTAATACACGAAAAATATAACGATGTAATACACGAAAATACGCATGTTTCAACAAGGATTACGTATATAACTCGGACTGTGGTCCATACGTATGAATTAACATAACGTGTAACGATGTTGGCGTGACGGTCGTTACCGTGCCGTAATGTTAAAACATAATGTTATCCCATTAGGTCGCGAACTTGAGATCTCGCTTCTAACATGACAGCATGTTAGAAGCGACTAACATGACAGCAGTAGTATACGTACGGTTATATTCGGACGCATACATCATGTTGAAATTCCATCATACTGTTATTTCCGTAATAACCGTATGGAAAATGTTGTTACATATAATCGAGTAATGAAGTTTCAACAAAATTCCTTGTAATACACCAAAATTACAATTGAAACATCGTTATTCTGTATAAAACCGTAATAACAAAATGATAATGTAAGAATCAATCCAATATTTTTCTCAGTGTAGGCTGGACTATCTAGACTTTTAGTAATGTTTGGGCACACATTACCTACCATAATATAAATATGGAATACAAATCCGTGAATAGGTAAGAATCGCGCGGTTGACTATGTATACACTATTTTTTATTATCTAGGTATACATTTTTTGGCTGCGGCAACTTCCAAATTGGCACCTTCGCAGAAGGATTGGCACTCCGCGCTGTGATTTGCTCTCTTCGCCGCCTGCGCGCACGCCAATTACATCGTTATGCCTTATAATCCTTCAAGTGTGCTTCAGCCTTCAAGGGCCTCTTTAATGAGGCGGCACAGATACCATTAAATCATTTTGTTGCCAGCGAAAAAGATAATTATTACAAAAAATATTACCTAATTGCCGATTTCCTATTTTGATTTACCGATTTGTGAAACTGGTCGAGATGGATACGCCCATGGCGATATCTTGAAAACATTCGACATTAATGCGGAATTTAAAATAGTCATGACAGCGATAAAGAAATAATTCAATATGCGAGATTGTCAAGAAAGAATATCTATAGGAAATATCCTCGATATACTAAATCGATTTCGAATTCTTTATTGCCGTTCTAACAAATTAAAATTTAGAATTCTTTATTGCCGTTCTGACTAAATCGATTTCGAATTCTGTATTACCGTTCTAACAAATTCAAATTTAGAATTCTTTCGTTATCCAAGTATTCTTGGATAACGAAAGAATTGAATGAAAAGAATATCCAAGTATTCTTGGGAAAGGCAATAAAGAATTCGAAATCGATTTAGTCAGAACGGCAATAAAGAATTCAAAATTTGAATTTCGAACGAATTCGAATAAAAGAAAGAATTCGAAATTTGAATTCGTCAGATCGGCAATAAAGTATTCGAAATTTGAATAAGTTAGAACAAAGTTAAAGAAAGAATTCGAAATTTGAATTTGTACTAACAACTGTATTGTACAATTAAGGGTACAGGGGAAGAATGAGCTCAGTCACATTCTTTGGTGAAATGAGTTAATAATGCAGTTTGGTAGAGAATTTTACGTAGGTACTATCTGATGGTGAAATTGAAGTGGCATAGTGGTTAGGTCGTCTGATCTTACGTTGTAAGGTCCCGGGTTCGATTCCCGGCTGGGTCACCATTTTCCGTTGGGATAAAACTAACGGAATTGCATTTTCAATTCTGTCGATCGAATGCAATAACAAGACACACACTTACATACATGTTACACGCACACATACATATAAACACGTCATAATAGGGTTGGTTGTAAGAGATTGTCATATGACAATAAATCTGCCCATTGTAATTTCACAATAAAGAGTAGAAACAAACAAACAAACAATCGACGACATTAACCAGCTCAGTATGCCGTAATCATCGCGGGGAACTGAGTTAGTCCAGATAAATTCCAGATTGGATTATTATGTAACAAGATAAATTATGTAACAAGTATAATCTGTATTATAAGAACTACAATCAGACAGAGAAAATCTCATTTTCTTATTACCGTTTGAAACGTTCAAACAGCTCTCCTGAAGAGTTTACTTTTTGTGACTGAGCTCATTCTTTCCCTGTACCCTTCTTTTAACTAGTACGGCGGTAAAGGAAGAATTTCAACTTTTAAATTATCATGAGAGCGATAAAGAATGTTTTTTTGTAGGAACGGTGGTAGGTAGGTAATTAAAAAAACTAATTTGAAATTATCAGCATTTATATCTGAAAACACATGCTTAAATCGGTACATGTATGTAAATCCATCCGGGTTCGACGCCACATCACTTCAAAAAACTGAAATAGTTCTTATTGAACCAGCTGATGAGTGGTTTATTAGCTTATAGTCCACATTCTTAGCAGATATCCGGGTGGAACACCTGCATTAATTCGCGTCTCGAAACGTGCTCGCTAGTCTATTACACGTCTATTGCCATCAATTAATCAGAGCTCTAAAAAGCAGCATAGTTGTGAAAAAAACAAAACATTACATTTAAATACAGCTACCTGGTAAATTTGAGCCTCAGCCGGTTTTGACATTAGTGATGTATTTTATCAAATGCGACATCTAGATATTTACATCGCCTTCAAAATATTACGAAAAATCACTGCCCCACACTATTGCGGAATTTTGATGACCCCATAATGTTAGTAATATGTAAATTGAGCTGGCGCTGTAATAAAAATGGCGTCTGGATGTGTTTTCTTCTTTTGTCGTCGCATAAATTGTTTTTCACCATCAGCGCCGGTCATCAATCTCGTCCGTCATTAATTTATTCAAATGATCAATAATATAATTGGCGTGATGGCTTGTTATTTTTTGAAATTCAAAAATTTCAATAAAAACGTCGTTAATACATAATTCATACAGTTTCAGTGTTGACGGTCGAATTTGCTGGTGTGTAAAACCATATTTATTCATTTTATACACGTGTAAGACAAATAATTATTTAGGTACTATTAATTAGGGATCTGCAGATTACGTTTATGACACGATTACTGGTGTTTCCCAATTAATTGAAATCGTCTATCATTGTCCCATTTATTTAGCGATTACCAGCGGAAGAAACAGGAAAAACCTGCTAAGAAAATAAAATAAAATTTTATAAGACTTTCGTACTACTAGACCGGCCATGGCATCTGGAGTGCTTGCGAAAAAATGGTTCGAGCGGCAATGGTCGCGAGCTTTATCAAATACTAGCTGACCCGTGCCCACATCGTTGGGCGGTAAACCTTTTTACTTGTGATGCAATTATGAGTGTGGTTCGGTTAGTACTGTGTGCTATGATTTATTTCCTGACTGCCAAAAGGAGGGTTATATTTTTACTGCATATGTATGTATGTATTTGCATGCCAATTTGGCAATATTACCGGGTTTCTAATGAGTGAATGAAATGATTATGATTGAATAAATTATGTTAATTTTATTTGCTCAAAACTTCTCTGTATACTATATTAGATGTAATGTTATTATTTGGTACCATTCTTTCAGGATTTCCACCCCGAGATACGGTCGCGGTTCCATACCTATGTCGTCTCATCTCTTTAACCATTTATGCAGTAAAAGGATAATTATATGTAGTAAAAGGGAAAAGTCTTTTGTTTTAAACACTTGAGACGATAAATTTACTTATTTTGATAAGAAATCATAATTGTTGATAATATGACCAATAGATTTAAATTATTTTTTTAATACGAAAAACTACTTTTTGTGACAAATATAAAAGTTAGACATATGCTGCAGCTGACTTTTTTGTAGCCATTATCAAGCTCTACAACTTTTCTCTAAAACTTAATCACAAACTTTACCTCTTTATAATATTAGTATAGATAGATTACGACACGGTCGCGGTTCCATACCTATGTCGTATTATCTCTTTAACTATTTATGCAGTAAAAGGGAAAAGTCTTTTGTTTTAAACAATTGAGACGATAAATTTACTTATTTTGATAATAATTCATAATTGTTGATAATATGACCAATAAACATAACCTAACGATTTAAATATTAAAAAAAAATACAAAATACTACTTTTTTGTGACTTAAATATAAAAGTTAGACATACGCTGTCGCTGTCTTTTTTGTACGTATTATGAAAATCTACAACTCTCTCTAGAACTTAATCATATATCTCTCATTGTTAAGGCAGCGTTAGTTAGAAACGTTTTCGTTCGACCGTTTTTTCTCCGACTTGCTTTGCAAATCCGCCTACCACGAAAAAGTCTTTTCATTTTTCGGATTAATATATAGCATATGACACTGACAAATAACGTGGCTTTCTATTGGTAAAAGAATTTTTAAAATCGGTTCAGTATATCCAGAGATTACTTCCTACAACCTCACAAACTTTACCTCTTTATAATATTAGTGTAGATTGCAGGGAATATCTATATATAAGTAGAGTCTTATTTAAGCGCATGACGCTCTGACCCATAACGATATGGTGCAAAAATAATTATTGCTCGAATGTCAAGAAAATTGCACATAAATATTTGTTCTCCCAATTAGGCCAGTAGCATCTGTCAGAAAAAAATCAATAGCTGGACTTATCTAGAGTGATTTAACAAATAGACTGTCCTTTTAAAACTTACGAACGTTATGTTTTTGGAATTAAAATTCCCGTTGTTAACTTTAACTACATTCCTTAGGCAAGTATCTAAGGAACTTGAATATACGAAAGAGTTTAAAAAAAAATAAAATATTAAGTAGTTTTATAACACCCATACATATAATTAATAGATGTCCAATGTAGATATTAGTAATGAGTACAAGAAGAATATCTACTGTGCAATAGTCATATATTCACAGATTTATACATGATGAATGAACCATATCAGAACTGTGAAAATAATCGGTTATAATCGGCAATTATTTTTCGAAATAATTGGTAATCAATAAATCAATAATCGTTGCAACTCTGTTGTTAATATTGAGTTTTGCAAGCAAGTAGTTACGCATCTTTATTATAATTTTAGATATAACATCACATTCTGCCGAAATGCACGGCAAAATACTTACTTCTAGGATAATTGTGCGTAATCAATCCGCATTATAAATAACTCGTTAATTATCCTCCTGTCGTAATATGAAATCGAAAACTATCGCGGTTGTTTGACATTAAACATAAGATAAAATCGAATTTACCGCATAAAGTTTGTAGCAGTCGATATTTCGGCGATGTTGCAATCGCCGTTGCAGACTTGTCTAGCTTGTCTAACCTTGTTAATTCGTTTTTATCTTATTTATAACTACCTATCGTACTTTTATTAGAAGTACAATTTCTCTAATCTGTGTCCCATTTCTAAACAGTATGTAACAGAACAAAGTTGGAGGAATCGGAAAAGTAAAATTTGCAGCCAGTCGAGGAGATTAAGTACTTAGACATATATTTACTTCAGTAGGAAATATCATCACTAAACGTTGCAAACAAGCGATAAGGTGCTCAGGAATCATGCCTTTTATAAGGAATATAAATATACGTCGGAGAACCAACAGGCTGACATATAAAACGACAATATGTTATACGCTTTGAAAGCAGGAGCTCTGACAAAGGCCAACCGATCGAGACTTAGGAATTACGAAGGATGCATTACGGAGGAGAATGCCTGAAGGAACCTGCAGAAAAAAATACGCAAGCTTGTTGTAGGAAACATGACCATAAAAAAAAGAGTTCTACAGGATTGATGACTACGGCCACTTCTTTCGCAGATACTCACACCCGCATGGAGAAAATCAGCAGGCAAACAGAATGTAGGAAGACCTATATACACATGAAAATATTGTCTTATCCACGACATGAGATACTTCGACAAAACGATAGAGGAATGGGAAGAATTGGCACAAGGCAAAGCAGCGCAGAAAGTATTATATGGTTGAAACGGATACGGAAACTAGCAAAGAGGAATAGACAAGTGGATCACAAGAAACATCAAACAAAAAATGCTGAAAATCAATTACTTTCATGGTCATTTGCAGAGCAGGCGGCCCGAATAAGGTAGGTACCTACTCTGTGCCTTTGCCACCGAGACAACTTGAAAATCTGATAGGGTTTAAAAAATCTATTGAGACATTTACTTGATGTATAATGGGAGCAAACATGGGCCCTGTTGCGGTTTGGCCACAAGACCCAGTTGTATAATATAGGGTCGGTCAAACGCACGGCACCCATGCGGCGGCCTCCACGCAGAAGTGAGAGCCAGGGTAGGACGCTGGCCTGCGGGCCAGTCTCCTCTAGGAGTCAAACTTCGGGCGCTCCTGGACGGTTAGCGCACCGTGCGGCGTTAGCCAATCGATTGTGCATTCCAACAGCCGGGGTAGTCTGGAAACATTAATGTTTCCTTTAGAACGGGGATAGTTATTAACCTTACAGCAACTGCTCTTGAAACAACCATTCGGCCACCCGATGAATAAGCCGGGCAAAGGATGCCGTGGTCCGCGATAGATTGGGTAGACACCGTATCACCGCTACGTTAGGGAGAGGACCGCACAAGGGACCTCGATTCTGTAACCAGGCAGGAGACAGGAGGTATCCTGAAGGTTAATTCCAGATGGAGATATCCTTCCAAACTGGTAGTCAGGCTGCCCGCTGGTTACCTTTCCTGGTGCCTCGCCGTAAGGCGTTGGCCTCTGACGGGCAGGTGGCGTAACTAGACTGTGGATTGTTTCTCGTGCCAAGTCTTCCGCGCTCACCTCACGGGAGACAGTACGATCTGATATCGTTAAAACTTCCTGCGGTGACGGGATAAATACAAAAATAATGTAAATTATAAATAATAATAATAATATATAAAATAATATAATTTTAGTTCCATTCTACGAAACATCATATTATTAAGACTCTCCATGATGACTCCCTAAAAAATAAAGTGTAGATCCGCCATTACCTGCATAGTGATGTAAATGTTTGATTTCTATAGTCGAGTGCATCGATTGCGGGCGTGAAGCGGTTCTCGTGGGCGTGTTTCTATAATTTGTCGGCGCGGCGTTCTGTTCGGTCTGAGCGGCACAGTGTTTATGTCGAACAAAGGTTATTAACGTTTCGCAGACGCCGGGCAAGGCTGCGAGCAAGGACTTCAGGTTATCAGCTCAGCGCCTCGGCGCCGCGGGACATAAATTACCGACCGGCGAATCTTTTTTCGGCGTTCCGTCCTGATTTTGGGTTGCCAGCTTTCAACATTTATATTATATAAGCAAAACCTAGCAGACGTTGTCCTGCCTATGTACCTATTGATGTGCTGCAGCGCTATCTGGTGGCGAGTTACGACAAACTCGAAAATATTATCCGTGCTTAATTAAATACCGATGTATACCAATTTTCATGGCGATCGGTCGAACGGTATAGAAGTTGAAGTTCTGTGGCGTCATCTAGTGGCAAGTTAAAACAAAGTAAATAGCATAAAAACCTTCTTCATAGAAAAATACATATTATATATGCCAACTTTCATGGTGATCAGTCAATACGTCAATAAGTTAACAGATTTACTAACATCCATTTTTATATGTACCTATAGATACAGTCAACAACACTGGTAATTTGGTGACTACAAAGAATCCTTAAGGATCTATCAACTCTCCCGACATAGTGGACTAGTACAGAAGTCAACCATAAATATAATTATAGTCACCGTAAATATAATTATTAAATTTCAAAGAATTTACAAATAAATCCCAACAATATTATACAACAAAATGTCCACAAAAATGTGATTCTTGATCTTTTGACCAGTGCCACACTACCGGTCAACGGATCAATAAAACACACGGGTCAACGGATCTATAATCTTAATGAAAGCGCAGTTCCTTCTAAACATCTGTGACGTCTTTACCTATTGTAGTCGTCAAGCTGCAGAAGCTTGTTGTTATGCATCCTGGCCAACTTTCCACTTGATCGGCTTCCCTTTTAGAGTCTTCATTTCTTCGTTGTACAGAAATAAAAAATAGCTATGAATTGCAATAAACATAAACTTTATTTTTATTCGTAATAAATTCAGTGCTTTTTAAATTCGACATTAAATAACTTATTTCCCGCTTTTAAGGTTGATATTTTGCCGGTGATACGCTGTCTGCTGAATCTCTGTAAAATAATTCCACCGTTATTTCCATCGCTAGTTCGCACGCTCTTGTTATTCGCTCTCTAAGTGCCGTTACACAAATGTGTATTTTCGTTGATTTCGCCAGCATTCGCCATGGGTAGCGCTCGCCCGTTGCTCCCTCAATAGTCTTTTACCTCCAAAAATCGCCTCGAACTATCTTCAAAAATCGCCTCGCTCGCTTTAGAGTCTCGGTAACGACGAACGAAGAGACCCCAGGACGTGCGATTCCGCGTTACTACCGATTTGCCTGCTGCAACCCTTAGTTTTCGCCTCCTATCACTAAGTACTACCGCGTATGAGGGCAGCAGCACCTCCTTTTATTGTAAAGCACCGTCTCGCTCTGTCATTGATATTGCCACTCTATCGCCCGGCTCTCCGCGGCTGCATATCGATGTCGGGAAGAAAGGAAATTCCCCATCGATGCTTTCGGAAGCACTTATTATGGAGTACCAGGTTTATTAGCCGTTCAGTCATTGGCAATATGATCTACTTCCATACATACCATAGCAGGATGACTTAACCAGGCACTGTCCATCTTTATCAAAGGGTCCGCTCGCCAGTACTCCCCACGTACTCCATTAGCGTCAGCACCGCTTTTTCATTCTTCGTCAAAGATCGCCGATCGCCGACATAAGATACGTGGAAGCTACCTGCATGATATGGAACGAAAAAGTCTTCAGGATATAATTGTCTGCACTGCCAGAAAATCAGTTCCCCAGTCGATGGGACTAACCCGACCTAAAAGAAAAGGGCTCCTGTCTTCTCAGAGACCACCCTTTGGGGACGCCAGGTAATGCTAATTTCCATTCCCTCTCAATAAATTACTTACCTAGTTCATAATGTATATCCCCTCCTTGTTTGTGTACCTGCAAACAATTGGTTCGCTAATAAAAACCGAGTGGGTAGCGATTGCAATTGCACTGGCCTTTATCGTTATTGTTCATACGTGTAACTTTATTGTCTCTATCTATCTCGAAAACGAGAAATGTGTACAAACAGCGACCACTTTTTTGAAGCAACCTGGGCAGCAATCCTCCATGCGATCCGGACGAAGAAGCTGCTTGAAGACGACCCGAGGAGGTACTCTATTTTTCTTCCCATTTTTCTCGTCCGTATCTGGTATCAGGCAGAGATAAAAAGATTAACTCATAACATAGCATAACCCATAATTATAAGGAATTTAACCCATAACAAAGAACGAGATACCAAAATAGAAATATTAAAAAATATATATCTGCTGCTATGGGCTACATTTAAGTGTTTTCATTTACGGTCTTTTAATCGCCCTATCTATACGAACGTACGTGACATGTCCGTTATATTATCACCCGAACTAGTAAATTATACAAAAAAGGGTCATAAATGGGTTTTGTTATTGAGAAATCCATTGTTCTGAGAATTGTTTAAATAAAGTTCACGCGGTCAATCCGTCTTATATCACGTAAATAGTTTATGCTAAAATAAAAAGACAATTTAATAATAATGAAAATCACATACCTACGCCTTAATTGCGTTTTATTAATTTTTCAATGACAGAATCAATCAGATTCTCGTAATTCGACTTCGTTCTTCAACTGTACAGCTAAAGTCAGAATGCATTTGTATTTTAAACCTTTATTTAATAAACCCTTTAGCGGATGGAGAAACCAGGAACCGTCGAAGGATTCCGGATTAGCTGGTGGTACCTGCCGCCGGCAACACAGAGCATTCTGGTCTGTTTTTATTTTTAAAGTTGCCCAAGCCTAAAGATCCGTTTCTCAGAAACATGTTCTAAAAAATCCATCTACAGTCGTAAATATAGTCGTAAGTTGGCAGCCCGTCGCGCCTCCTCCTTCGACGCGCACGCATGGGGCTGTGTAAATCACGACGATTCGATCGCTCAAATGATCGAGCATTAAAGAAAATCGAGTCGCGAGAACCTCGATTGTCTGTCGGGTCGCGCCGCGCCGCGGAAAAGATAATTGAAAAATCGGTGGCTTGCGGCGTGTCCTTGCTTCCAAGGCCGCTTCAGTTATCCCGAATTTACCAGGCTATGAAAAACGTAGTGAGGTCATTTTCTAAAAAATGTTTCTAACCTACATATGTCTATTAAAAACACCGAGTATCGGGTAGTGGTCGTCTGTTTCGAACTATCATGCAGCCCTTCGAGGCAGCATTTACCTGTTATTTCGCGTTAGGAGCAACATTGAAGAAATACTACAATGTGTAAAGCTGCAGTAGGGCGGTGTGCCTATATATCAACATTATTATTAATGTTACTAACTACTGTTCACTTTTAAAAACCTTTAGTATTTTTAAACTGTTGAGTTACGAGATCGACTTCATCGGGAACTCCTTCATATATAAATATTAGTCATTGAAAGATTCTTTCCATGTCTCGATATGGTTCCCTCGCCCAGTAGATAGATATTATGGACGCAGAAGGAAAAATCCGTACGTGCAGCAAGTCGGCGCGTGCGCTTACGTCGTGATAATATGGATAAGTGGTCGTTGCCTTTCCCCGTAGCTCATTATTTCAGCTGATATGGATGATTAGTCAAGCACACGCCAACACACACTTGAAGCTTCTCTCCTGGCAATAACTTGTCAAGAATGGCCAACGATTTAGCTTCAACAAGATTAATACTATCAAAAGCCTTATCTACAAAATTTCAACGCATCGTGCATAGCAGCATTTTATCATCATCATCGTCATCAGCCGGTAGAGCTCCACTGTTGGACATAGCCCCCCCCATAGAATGCCACGACGAGCAGTGCTGAGCCGCCTCCATCCACCTACTTACTGCTACCTCGGCTATGTCATCAGTCCATCTTGTGGGGGGCCGTCCCACAGTGGACGACAGTGGCCGTCCCACGATGAGTATCCGACTTTAGGATCATAGCACAAATCCAATCCAACTGCAAAAGGGGGCGAGACTGGGAGATGTTATTTCTCCGAAACTGTTCACCTCTGCATTGGAGAATGTTTTCAAGCTTTTGAACTGGAGCGGATATGACATCAACATCAATGGCGAATACATCACTCACCTCCGATTCGCCGATGATGTGGTTATTATGGCGGAATCGGTGGACAGCCTTGGCACAATGCCCAGAGACCTCAATATCATCTCCTAACAGGTGGATCTAAAAATGAACATGGGTAAGACAACAATCATGTCGAATG
Source organism: Micropterix aruncella (assembly GCA_944548615.1). NCBI lineage: Eukaryota > Metazoa > Arthropoda > Insecta > Lepidoptera > Micropterigidae > Micropterix > Micropterix aruncella. The sequence goes on along the minus strand of OX155960.1, from coordinate 28,774,549 downwards.
CCCATGTCGCACCCATACCGGTCCATGTTAGGAACGATACTATTGAAGCTGTCGAGCAGTATGTTTATTTGGGTCGGATGATCCAACTAGGCAGACTAAACTTCGACAAGGAGGTCTGCCGGCGAATCCAACTTGGATGGGCAGCGTTCAGGAAACTACGCCATATCTTCTCGTCACGAATATCGCAGAGCCTCAAGACAAATGCATATATTCAGTGCGTGTTGCCAGTGATGACTTATGGTACTGAGACGTGGTCGCTAACTATTGGCCTCATACACAAGCTCAAAGTTGCGCAACGAGTCACGGAGAGAGCAATGCTTGGAGTTTCACTGCGTGATAGGATCCGAAATGAGGTAATCCGCAAAAGAACCAAGGTCACTGATATAGCTCGTAAAACTGCCAACTTGAAATGGCAATGGGCAGGCCATATAGCTCGCAGAGCCGACAACCGTTGGAAAAAAATTTCTCGAATACCAACCACGAACCGGCAGACGCGGTGTAGCAGCATTTATTATAAACATTATATGTATATGTCCAAAGCTATACATAAGGATATCCAATTATTTGTTTAAATCAGATTTTTTAATAATGTCTGACATAATTAGATGTCTCAGAAGTCTGGTGGAATTATTCTTGTAGATTATCTTGTAGATTCAAAAGCCAGTTTTTCCTTGATCCGGATTTCTAGTCACCTGTATATTATTTAATTAATGTTTAAATATTATGGCCATTAAAATAATTATCATAGAACCCTATTATACAACGAATAGGGCAGTCACGTAGTTCCTGGTGAGTGCAACGTATATTTGCTGTAGATCGTTCCGGGTTGCTAATGGTTCCGCGCAGCTTGGGTAGTGTTGGCCAAACTCTATGTCATCTGGCTTACCCAACTCACGTTTGAACTCCCATATGGTAGCCTCCTCGTAGAAAGGTTTACCCCGTCAAGGTGTTTCTGCCACGGATGTAATCCTGCAGTCGGAGGCGGTTGGGATCAAGAAGATCGCGGATTCGGGGGAATACCTCGGGCAGAGCTGGTCGATCGGTGAACTGTCCGGTTTGCTAGATATTGAATGCTCATCCGGATAATATCCAGGGGGTTTAAAGAAGTATGTTTCTTATTACAGAAGAGGGGGGGTTGTCAACCTGGCGCCTTATATCCTTGAATCGATCCGTTGGCATCCCGAGTGACCATGACAGGCAAAGGGCACATCGGTTCGTTAATATTCAAACTGAATAATCGCATAAGTCAGGTAGAGGCACACGTGATCTCGGATCCCTTACCAGATCGGAGGACGGAGAAATCTGCTTAACTGGTAGTGAGGGCGCAAGGTCGGCCCGCTGGTTTCACTTCCCATTGCCTCTAGGTAAGGCGTTGGACTCTCACGGGCGATTTGGCGTAGTTAGATGGTGGACTGTGTTGTCACTAAGTCTCTACGTTCACTCTAGGTTAAACGAACGATAAATACCGTTATACCTTCCTGGGGTGGCGGGTTCGCCGTTGTAACAGGTCTTATGTGTAGGTCGTTCCGGTTCAATAATATGCCTAATAAGATGCTCTAGAAAATTAAATATTCTTACTTCTTTCAATTGCACCTAACGATGTCATCTTCCGTAACATATATTATGCATTCAAATTGTGTAAATACATGTCACTGAATATCATTGACATAATTTATATCGTTAATACCTCATTCGCTTTTATGTGATAGGTTGACTGAATTGAGGAATTCCTAAAAGTTAGGATTTTGTTTCTAATTTGCATTAAACAAATTATTAAGGAATTGGGAAAAGGTAAGTTAAACGCGATTTATGCTGACCATTCGTCAGTGTCACAGTTGATCAGTATGCAAAGTCTGAATATCAAACTTCTTTTTATGAAATAAACCGTGAAATATTTTTAGTGACATCTATGTATTATGTGATAATAATATGAAATGTGTCATTGTATTACCCTGAAGCTACTAACGTAGTAATAGTAACTACGAAGTATATTAGTATTGTGATCATGCAAATAGTTCAGAGGATATACCCATTAAAATGGTTTTTAAAAATATGTCTCTTATCCATTGATGAAGTGTAAAGTTTTTTTTTGAGGATGCAATCAATACAGAAGTATAGAAGTTGCTGTGACATCTGTTCCGTTCGTATGTTAAAGATTTTAGGATATTCAGACAAATAAAAGAAATACCTATCCATATTATGACATTTCGTGATAAAAGCACTTGAATGTAATTTGAATAATTGGCTTTTCCATGATACTTCATAATACGCGGAGCACTGACTTGTCAGAAGCATAGGGGGGGGGGGGGGGGGTTGCGTCCTATTCTGGGGGAAAGAGGAAAAGATGAATGGTCCCCGCTCTGCGCCGCAGGCAAATTTTTAGAGGGTTAATAAATTTATGGAAGATTTTCAGTTCCTTTAAAAGTCGAACATTTTGGAACATGCATATCAGTTTCTCAACAATGTTTTTGTGATAAAGTAACCTTTCCGCATTGAGTTTGATAGGCAAAAGTTTTTCTCAGTCTTAAAAAATAATGAATGAAAGACAACTTTAGTTTAGACAAAAAGTATTGACTTGAGTTTTAATAAATATGTTGAGTATAAATATTACACTGTGAAGGAAAAAGGCCGAAGCAATCTTCTGTTGACAAATCATACATACACGCGAGCTGGATTGCTTTAATAGGCTTTCTTGACGAGAGGTCTCAAGCTCAAAACATCAATGCAGTATTATTTGATGGGTTTTAAGGATATCAATATTGTTGACTACCCTGCCCCATCGCAGATTTCAAGTGGGTACATACGTCTTGAGGTGCCGGAGGCCGCTGAAGGACCTCTTTAGAAGGCGTCTTTGTACAGGTACGATGCTGAGCAGTTTGATAAATTTGGCAACTTCAAGTAAATCTTGAAGTGAAAACACTGACTTTTAACAAAAAATTCTCACGTCGTGCATATTGGCCAGTAGCCGCCCCGGATCTGGTTTATGATCAAGGAGAGGCAAAGATGACTACATGCAGACCCCTTTCATAATGGTATAATTTATTGCAATTCATTTCATTTTGACTGGCAGAATTTTGGGCTATTCTAAAATTAATTGTAAACTCGAATGTAAACAATATGTAAACAATAGTAAACATGTCGTAAAAAAGTTATTTTTTCTCTCTTTCTGTTCGATGAATGAGTCAATGGCTTCATAAAAATTAACATTTTGCAGTCTCACTTTCGACAACAGAAATTGGTATACTCTATAACCACGGAGCAGCTAACCTGCTCCGTGTCTATAACCGTTCCTGGGAAATTGCACACTTTATGTAATTTTCGATTAGTTTTAACTTGATAACACGTCAATAGCGTTGTTGGTAACGTCGGTATCAGTAGAGCTATACGAATTATTATGGAAAGCATTTTGCAAGTCGTGACATTAGATTTGTCACTGAACTGTCGCTGTCGCCGAGATGCTGGGAATACAAACATTCATTTCTGGAAAATAGCTGTGTGTGTGCGTGTATTAATGGGTATGTGTGACAGAGAGTACTTGTGAGTAGGTACTTAAGGTGTTGGGTACCTGCAGAGATGGTCAGATCCTCTACTTTGTCCAGCATCCTGAATATATCGTAAATTTGCAAGTTCAAAATGATATGAGACGCAAACAAGAAATATATCTGAAAATGTGTTTGTATTTGATCATAATAATTATTAAAAATGCATTTCAACCGTAATCTTAGTGTCCTCTATTGAGAGACTGTGCGGCTAGTACAAGGGCGGTCCCAGGGGGGGGGGGGGGGTCAAGGGGGTCATGACTCCCCCCCAAAATCTTAAATATAGATGGCTTATAATAAGCCCCTTATGCAAATACACTTGTTTCCATAAATAAATTATTGTATATTAAAGGGGAACTTTAAATTTTATTTACAAATCGACAAGAGTCTAAATGCGAAGACAATATTTAGTCAACTTTATTCAGAAATTACTGAGGTAGCATCAGAATTGGACAGTGTTATTAAGATGCCGAGAACAGTATCTCGTCAAACGCAGCGTGCAAATGTCCCGGCTAACTCTACCTAGGATTACTTCCGCAGAGTAATCAGTAAAAGTATGTGCCATTGTTAGACAGTGTCATAATTGATTTGAAAGATCGCCTGTCTCCAGACATAATGAAACTTTCAATTTGAATGTGCTCTTGCCACGAACCTCTTACAGTGATGACGACATACAAGTTTTACGAGAGGTAGCCGATGCTTACAGTGGACTTTTGGGAGTACCAGTTTCGTCTGTTGTTGCAGAATATCAATTGTGGGTAGCTACGTGGAAGCGACTGTCACAATCTGCCCCATAACAAGCCGTTCACACTTGTCTGATGCAAATAATTGAACAATGTGACAATGACTTGTACCCATCCATCAACTGCCTGCTTCGGATTCTTGCGACATTGCCAGTAAGTGTTGCCACTGGAGAACGGAGCTTTCCAACTCTGCGTCGCGTTAAAAGTTGGCTCCGAGCATCCATGGGAGAAGAACGACTTGTCGGTCTAGCTCTCCTAAACATTCACAGGGACATTGATATTGATGTGGATGCTGTGATTACAAGATATTCAAAGGGTTCAAAGACCAAGTTAGAGTTTATATTGTAATTCTCGTCTTTATTTTACATATTAAATAATTGATTTACTATTTAATGTTTCAATTAATTTTAACCTGAAGGATTAAAAACCTGATAAGTAATTCAATATTGATCAATCTGAGTTTTTAGATTAGGACTTGGTATTGGTCTGATCAAAAAACTTTAAGTCCATAACGGCGACCCGCCCCCCCCCCCCCCCCCAAATGTAAGGCTAGGACCGCCCTTGGGCTAGTAGTGTGAAGAAATTTATTTCCAAGATCTTTGATTTTTACTCATTTTCTGGCTTTTGCAAGCAAAAACAGACGTTTCCCGCTTATAACGAATTCCCGCTTATATCGAATTTTTACTCCGACCCCCTAAAATTCGATTCGAAAACAAAAGTGTATGAGAATATTTTTAATACCTAACCTAACTTTGTTGTAATTGTTGTAATTCTCAATGTGGTTTATATTTCTAGTGGTTTACGAGTTTAATAATTACAATTTTAAAATGATGGGCAGAAAATTAAGTTGATAGTTTTAAATAAACGAAATGGGTTTAAAATCATAGGTAGAATAGAAGAATGCGAATAAATTATCGCGCTTTTTATATTGCCAATACCTAGAAAAGCTATGTCGCTTCATCAAGACGAAATTTGGAAATGATCAACCAGACCTTTTAAGGTTGGTGCCGCCACTGTTGACCGTTTGAAGCCCTGTAGGGTCAGCGTTTCTTTCCGTCAGACAAGGCAATAGATTGAAATATCGTTTCGCGGAGCTCTAACCCAATGGAATCGGCGCCGCTGCTTATAAGATTAAATATCAAATGAAAGACTACACACGCCGACTGAGGTTGAACAAGAAGCCTGGCACACAACTTTACTGTCGTATCTTCCAGGTAACTCCACGCTTACCTAGTAGTGGTACTGTGTTCAATAGTAGGTTTCGCTTTGACGACCGGACCCTGTTGAATGGAAACAATCGCGCGATTGTTGCGGCGGCGGCGGCGGCGCAAAGTCGACTTTTGTTGAGGCACGCACTCGTCCGGCACTTGGCAGCACTACGTGAACGCGTCAATTGGCTCGTGGTTGCTTGGAATAATAGTATGGAGCGTGGAAAAGTCAAATAGCCAATGCAAACAATCGCCAGCTCGCTCATTCATTCGCCCGCACGTCCTTTTCCTCTTCGCCACTCGTATATTGGCAAAGAGAGTGTAACAAGTTGGACTTGTAAAGATTTCAGAATATAGAAGAAGAAGCTGCCCTCCTCTGCGGAAAAGTTTTAAATTTATTGTTTTAGATGGCCAAAACACCTGGAAAAACTTTGCATATATTGAAATTTCATATTTCAAATTAAATTATTCATTTTCAAATTTAAAACAGTTTTTACTTACAATAGTCAAAACGTATCTAGGCTACCGCCTATTCTAGGGAAGACAATTTAATTGAATTATTATCATCTTGAGAAATCTATTAAACATTATCGAACTTAATTGTAATAAAATTAACTTAAACTTACCTTAAAATTTAGAAACAAAGTTATCAATAAACAATCGCATAAATAATAATAAAAAATACAATAATAGTCAAATAGAGTAAAACTTATAAACTCGACGAGGATAATCCAGAATATAATCAGAGTATATATGACAATAAAATAAAAGTACTGGAAAAAACAATAAAAAATATACACAGGGATAATATTGAAATACGAGGACACTTTATTTAAAATTGTACTTATTTAACATTATTATTTTTCTTTATAACTATCATTTTATTTTAAATATTTATTTAAGTCCAACAATTTAGAAGGCGTGCACTCAATCTATTTTTAAATATATATGAAATTTTAATATCTTTAATGTTCAGTGTTAGGTAGGCTGTGGTAAAAATTGGGGGCAAGATAAGACTTAAATATAGGACTTTGAAATGGTGGTTCCTTATTCTCTCACCTCTTCAATCTTATTTCTCTTAATGCGCCCTTTATTTAAACCTCTGGGAGGAGTTTTTTAGAATATTACACACCGCATTTTTTTTTGAGTATTAAACACTTATTGGAAAATTTTGCATTTAAAGTAGAAAAGTAAACCTGTGGAGAGGGGGTTCAATTGTATCATTTATTGATAATATTTTTTCTGTAACTAAATGTATGATGGCTAGTGCTTATATTTTCATTCTGAACATAGAAGGTACGTTGAAAACAAGTACAGAGGCATGTATTTCGATTTTTGAAACAAACTTTTGAGTCTGGAAGAAGTATTTTGTTATTTGTTAAGTTTTAATTAGCTAATGAAAAGCTGCGTTGTCTTCTCGAATATTCACACATTTAATGATAAATTGAATCAGTGGCGTAACTATACAAAATAGGCCTGTTGCAAAATTGAACAAATGACCCCTCCCCCACTTACTAAAGGGCTCCCTAGACGATCAAGCATGCTTGACAAGCATCGCGTCGCGGGCTGGGAAGGGATCGAAAACCGCAGGAAAAATGCAAATATTTTTTAAAAATATTTACCATAAATGCCTAATTTTGTAGTTTATACCAGGGTTTAAACATTAATTAGGGGTAATTGATTGCCGAATGACTCCCTGGTATAAATTACAAAAAATTTTGGTAAATATTTTATAAAATTACTTGCATTTTTCCTGCGGTTTACGATTGCCTCCCAGCCCGTGATGCGATGCTTGTCAAGCATGCTTGATCGTCTAGGGAGCCCTTTACATACATTCATTATGGTCTATCTGATGTAATTACTCTTTAGCTAGATACTTTATATATTAATATTACAGCTATTTAATAAATCGGCGTATTCGTTTAGGGCATTGCCTCGAATATGATTCTGAATAAGTTTCCAAGAACTTCAGCGTGACACGCGGGGTCATATACATTGTTGCGGGAGAATTATATTGTCTGTTCCTATATTAATACGACCTTTACAGTTCAGTTGATTACTGAATTAAATGTGTCCATCTTTGAATGTTGGTGAGAAATAAAACAATAATGTGAGTTTTTATTACTATTAAGATACTGATCGTAGAAGAAGTAAGATAAAATATACCCCAATACAAATGTACCATTTTTTTGCATATCTACAACATTGCATGTATTGTAATAAATCTGAACAAATATATTTATATAATGGGTTTCGTTTTGATTTGCACTGTGCAAAATCATCGGTCACTTTTGATACGTCCATCTTTTCGGCTTCCTTAGCTTCTTAGCAGAGTTGGATGGAGCGTTGACCCTAGATAGAAGTTCCGTTTTGGGCCCCCAAGCTACTGTGTGCCCGGTGCGCCGCACCGGCTGCACCGGCTTAGTTACGCCACTGAATTGGATGATAGTAAAATGCTGAAATTAACCCTTTATTTTCTCAAAAAGGTGCACCCTTGTATCTCTTTCGGAGTTTGATTTTTTTATAGACTGAGTAATTGTTAGAACAACCGCAATTAGAATCAATTACATAATCAGAATAAGTTTTTTTTACGTTTCGACGTCCAAACCTGTTGCTCGTTTCGAATCGCCCGCCCATAGGTTTCTCTAGCACCTTCGTTCTGCTTTCTATATCCACGTAAAAATCGTAGTGCGCTTTTTGAATGGCATTCAGCGCTGACATTTGTTTTGTTTGTTCAACGCTGAATGAACTACTCTGGAAATTTCTCAATGGGCGCAAACAGAGAAAATGAACCGGGAGGTTGCGGATTTACAGAGTGTTCCACTTTGAAGTTTCTATACAGCGCCATTAATATCAATTGCGGAGGCATTGATTACCAGAAGATTCCTCTCTAATTTAGGCAGGCAGCACAGATTAGTACTAAAAGCTACGCGTTTGTTATTAATAATAATAAAAATAAGTTTTATTTACAGTTAATAAGTGAATGAAAAGACATTATATACATTATAGAAAAATGAATGAAGCTGAATCACGCACCCAACCCCCGTTAAAAAACGAAAGAACCACATTAAAACTCATATGAAAACAAGGGCTACATGATCTCTATACAAATACTGCAAATAAGCTGAATCCTCAGACAAAAAAGCCTGATATTAAGGAGTCACCTCATCGGTAAGGTGGAGCAATTATATAGACATGGGGCATAAACAGTAGCCATAGACTAATATTGAGATGATGAATGCATTAACATTACTTGATACCTGGAAACGACCAGACGTGATGAACTTTTGTTTTATGATTTTTTTGAAAAATAAAAGTTTCTAAGGAACCAATTTATTATTTAGACAGCTCGGTCAGCGCGCCTTCGCCTGGCTCTGATGGCAACGCAATAGTTACTCTTTACGACGATTTTAGATGCAGCCCAAAGATCGGTTAGTCGATCAGATTAGAAAATAATAATATTAAAAAAATATTCCTTTAAAAAAATACAGTGTTGCTTAATGACCGACTTATCACACTACGGCAATCTCTTAGGGTCAACCATATTTAGGCCGTTGGCATATCGAAGTTATATTACAATTACATATAATCGAAGTTAAGGTAACATGATACCTGTGGACGACCATATCTGATGAACTTTCGTTTCGTGAATTTTAAAAAAATATAGGCACTAAATTAAAAAAGTTTTTTAGTGATCCCTAGATAACGAACCAATTTATAATTCTTTATATAAGACTCAAAAAAGTTGCTCATTGCCTTGGACATTTAAGCTTTAATCTGATTTCGAAAATTTTCAGGCGCGTTTACTCCTATAATGTAAGCGGTGAGTGTATTTTATTTTAATTTATTTATATCGGCTGGTTAATTCTCTAGCATCGTGCTTAGCCACATTTTTTATGTAGGCACTGAATGAATTACAATTAATTAAAACGTGGGAGCGCTCTGAGAGTTACGCTAAATATGCTTTACCTTTAGCACCCATATACCCATACTGCGGAAAGACAGTTTTACTGTGACAGCGCTTAGATCAAACGTTTAGTGTCCGCCCGCTCGTCGGTGCATACGCACGTGGAATTGTCTGACGCTTCATAAACGCTGGATTTTTATTGGTCAAACCTACAAATTTGACCCCACATATTTCTTCGCTGGTCCGCCCATTTCAGATATTTTTCTCAGGTAGTATGTCGCCGTAACTGCTAGGTTTTGAACCCTGAGGGAATCCAGCATACTTAACATGACCATATGTTTTTGATGCTATAGCGGGTCAAAGGAATTGTATGAAGGCATGGGGTACAACCCTCAAATGGGCTTAGTCTCGTTCGTATATACAACATTAATGGCTGGATAAGGATGGGGGACAGGGGGGGGGGGGGGGGGTAAGTATATGCTGCAGCCAATAATATTTGCGATCTTTGCGTTATAACGCCTATGCGTTATATACCTTTTTTAGCACTAATATAATCTTCAAATCGAATATTTTAATCAAAATAAATGCCAAGGTTTCGTGCCGAAGAAACTAAAGTAATTGATGAATAATTTACTGATTTTTAGGGAATCTAGAACTGGCGACATTAGTTCTCGCTGTGTTAGTTCCATTAATTATGTAACAATATTAAGTGGGATTTATTTGCAGTCCCTGTTGACCAAGCAGAGAGCCTTTCTAAATCTAAATTGATATTGGGCTCGATTGCGTTTCTCTTGAACTAAAATCGGAAATTAGTCCATGTGAACCAGACAGAGCAGTACGTCAGAGCAGAACGTGAAATGAACGGTTGTCACTTTTGCGCATTAAAACTACCCACCGAAGATAAAGCAGCTAAATCTAATAGCGCACGAAATGTGTCCAAACTTATTCGGGAGTCTATTATACGTTCGTCAGGTAGTTTTGGTGCGGGAAAATCGACGATGGTTGATTTCATATTCCGTTCTAACGTATCGCTTTGTCTCGTTCGGTTGAATTAAGTTCCTATTTTAGTTAATGAAGAAACGCAATCGGGCCCACTGGGGGCTCAGGTGTTGCAGAACACCAGCACACCAGAACTGTGAATAAAAACGTCCCATATGCTTAACATGTCTGCATTATTTCTAATCTCCATTAGGTAATGATATAGTTTCTAAATAAATAGGATAGAAAACGAATTTACCGCGTGAAATTTGTAGCACCCGACGTTTCGGTGACGTTGCAGCCGCCGTTGTCCAGGGTAGACAGTCTACCCTGACAGTCTAGACAGTCTACCCTGGATAACGGCGGCTGCAACGTCACCGAAACGTCGGGTGCTACAAATTTCACGCGGTAAATTCGTTTTCTATCCTATTTATAATGTCAAACAACCGCGATAGTCTTCGATTTTATATAGTTTCTAAATGATTTAAATTATAATAATAATTTATATATTCAAGGTACAACAAACAACTTCGGTACATATGACCATCGCTTAATTTGAAATATTTTCCGTATTTTTTGGAAGGTTTTTTTAAATTATGATATATTGTTAACTAGATGACCCGGTGAACTTCGTACCACCTAATCAACCTTCCAAAGTCGATTCATTGAAATCTATAATATGGCCGAATCATGTACGGTTTGAGTTTCGTTTGGTGATTAAATGAAAGTCGTTTGTATATAAAATAAATTCAATGTATTTAATTTACATGATGACATATAAATGCTTTTTCGACTTTTTTGCATTTTTCGACTTTTTGGACTTTTTTGACATTTTCGACTTTTTTGACTTTTTTGACTTTTTTGACTTAATCGACTTTTCTGACTTTTCGACTTTTTCGTCGTTTTCGACTTTTTTTACTTTTTCGACTTTTTTACTTTTTAGACTCTTGACTTTTTTGACTTTTTCGACTTTTCGACTTTTTGAAATTTTACACAATCGTACGGAATGAATAACAGTTATGGATAGCGCAGCTGTCAAACAATAGGATCGCCGCGAACGCATTTATTGAAATTGGCCTATTTCCCAAAATGACCAATTCGATTTTTTCTATTTTCAGTTGTTTCTTTGAGTTTTTCCTAAATATTTTTTTTGTAAACCACCCTTGAATCGAGGCAAACAAAATTAAAAAAAAATATTTCAAATCGGTCGAGTCATTTCCGAGATCTAGCGAGACTAACGCACGGCGATTCATTTTTATATATACAGATACAATTATAATATGTTGTTTGATAAATAGTGAAAAGTATTTAATTCTAAATAATATCACTGAGTATTCCAAGGTACAGCAGTATCAGTCCTTTATAACACATGTGATTTCGATACCTATATATTTTTAAACAAAGTCGATGTAACAGACTTATCATGCACATTATTGTTTGTTTCTTTCTACTCTTCATTGTGAAATTTCACAAAGGTCTGATTTATTGTCATACGACAATATCGTACAACCAACCATATTGTGAATTGTTTATATGTTGGTATGCATGCGTGTAAGTGTGTGTCTTGTTATTATATTCGATCGACATAATTGAAATTCAATTCCGTTAACACAACGGAAAATGGCGAACCAGCCGGGAAACGAACCCGGAACCTTACAATGTAAGATCAGGCGACCTAACCACTATGCCAGTCCCCTATGACTGTGATAGGGAGGGACACTTAATCTCGCCGCCCAGGACATGTGCCCCCTTTCGTTTCAAATCATCGACAGTGAGTTTGTAGCAGTGGTTGTCACGAATTTCATGATATACTTCCATCTTAATTTACATTAATCGTAGCGGATGCAGTAGTAAACTCGCTAATAACTCGATCATCAGATGCGGCGATGCGACAACTGAATCCGCCTGTATAGTCAGTCGGCTAAATGAGGAAATGTCCATTGGAGGCAGTGAATGAGTGAACGCGACCACTTTACAATGGCCGTCGGCGTCCGGCCGCAGCTGAGGTGGTCGAGCCAATCCGGGTTTATTCAAAGGATCATTATTTAATTTGACAAAGGGGAATTATCCGTGAGCGCGCAGCGCGTGTGGGAGACTTGAAGAGTTGCAACACGGCGTATGCGGCGCCGACGGACGCCGACGCGCGACGCGGCGCTGACGCAGCAACTTGACGGTTGAGCGATCAGTCACTTCAAGTTTCGTAGGTATTTATTTAGCTACGTAACTCCAAGTTGAGCCAATTCAACTGTGATTCCAATTCCACCCTTTTGCAGATTGGTAGAGTTTGCAGCTAGGCAGATTTTTTAAAGTGCGGGACGCGACCACACCTGCGGTAGGTTTGATTTTAGGTGGGTCGCGAAATTCTTTCTGAATTCTGCGCACTAATCGTTACTTACTCCAAGAAGTAAGAAAAATGAGAGGTAAACACGGCCCGGTGGCATAGTGGTTAGCTCGCCTGATCTTACATTGTAAGGTCCCGGGTTCGATTCCCGGCTAGGCAGTGGCGGCGCTAGGCGTCGGCGACGTCGGCGACCGCCGACGGCCTCGCACCTGAGGGAACCTCGCAAAAGTTTTACAAATATTTAAAATTTATTTATTTATTATTTATTTTCATACACTTGCATGAGCGAAGTGAGTGAGTAGTACTTTAGGGGTATTATCCAGAGTCCTTTGGCAACACTATGAAAGCTCGCGCGCGAGTCTCGGGACGGGGAATCCCCGTGACCCGTGTCGTATAATTATTTGTATTTCATTCTTGTGAGCGTAACGTAAACAATCATTCCTTCTGTGAATAGAACTAGACTCGCATCCACAAAGTTGCTTTTTATTGTGTTAATTTTTATCATCATTTGATTAGCAATAAAACTCGTTTACTCATACATTAGTTTCACTGTAATTCGGCTCATGTAATTTAACGTTTTCATTTTGACTGGGAAATAAAAAAGGCCTCTCGAACCTAATGTCGCCGACGTCCAAGTGTGGTCTAGCGCCGCCACTGCGGCTAGGTCACCATTTTCTGTTGGGACCAAATTAACGGAATTGCATTTTCAATTCTGTCGATCGAATGCAATAACAAAACACACACTTACAGACATGTTACACGCACACATACATATAACACGTCATAGTAGGGTTGGTTGTAAGAGATTGTTATATGACAATAAACCCGCCCATTGTGACATTTTCACAATGAAGAGTATAAACAAACAAACAAACAAACATTTTAAATCCATTTCAGAAGGCTGAAGGATAACTCATTGATCTATTAGAACAACTTCTGTCGAAGTTTAGGATTTCGGTTCAAGATACAACTAGAGTTGTCAACTACAACGGGCGAACCCGTCACCTCAGAAGGTTTTAACGATATTGGATCGTTCTGTCTCCCGTGAGGTGAGCGCAGAAGACTTGGGACGAAAACAAGGCAATGTCTAGTTACGCCACTCGCCCGTAACGGTTAAAGACCAACACTTACTTCCAGTTGCAACCAGATTACTCCGGTCTCCCGACTGGTTACAGGTTCGAGGTCGCTTGCACGGTCCTATCCCTTATGAAGCGGTGATACAGTGTCTACCAAATCTATAGCGGACCACGGTATCCTTTGCACGGCTATTCACCCCAAAATCGGGTAGCCGATTGGTCGTTTCAAGCGCAGTGGCTGTAAGGTTAACAACTACCCCCGCTCTATAGAAGACAGTACTGTTTCCAGACTTCCCCGGCTGTCGGTCGGAATGCACAATTGATTGGCTGACGCCGCACGGTGCGCAAACCGTCCAGGAGGTCCTGAAGGTTGACTCCCAGGCCAGAGTCTTACCCGGGCTCGCACTCCTACGTGGAGGCTGCGGGATGGGTGTTGACCCGTGCGAATGGCCGACACACACATGGGTCTTAATGGCCAAACGGCAACAGGGACCATTAGCTCCCTGATACAGTTCAAGATACAGTTGAGGGTGTGTTAATTGCTATAGACGCACCCGCCACTCCAAGGAGTTACAACGAATTTTGCCATCCTTGCTCTCGTGGGATAAAACCAGCCAACCAGTGGGCCTCCTCGCGCCCTTACTACCAAATTTAGGTGGATTTTTCCATCAACACAGATTCGATGAGCATGGCGTCGATAATCATATTGTTTATTGAGTTGATAGAGAAAATGTGGCATATATCACTTTCTAATTGAGATCGGTAAATAGAATACGAAAGTGACAGATATAACAACATCGCATATAATGACATTTTCTCTGTCGCTTTATAAATCATTCGCCGATAGTGATTATCCATATTATAAATTATTTAAATAATTAAATTTATTTATTTATTTATTTAACAAAATATATAAGAATTCTTTAAACACATCGATTCTGTACCTATCACTCCCAACTATATAGGCAGCGCCTGTTCCAAGAAGAATACCAATTTCATAGTAATTTAAATAAAATTTTAAGAAAAAGATGTTTTCTATTGGTTTCAAACAAAATAATCCATAATAATCATTATAAATAAAAATATAGAAATAAACAAAAATAGATTTCAAATAAAAAATAAATAAAATAATCAATAAAAAACCAAATAACCATTTAATAATAAAAGTCGTCGAAAATAATTATAAAATAAATAGGATAGAAAACGAATTTACCGCGTAAAATTTGTAGGACCCGACGGCGGCTGCAACGTCACCGAAACGTCGGGTCCTACAAATTTTACGCG
Source organism: Micropterix aruncella (assembly GCA_944548615.1). NCBI lineage: Eukaryota > Metazoa > Arthropoda > Insecta > Lepidoptera > Micropterigidae > Micropterix > Micropterix aruncella. Next base: position 28,759,473 of record OX155960.1, on the reverse strand, counting down.
GTAAATTCGTTTTCTATCCTATTTATAATGTCAAACAACCGCGATAGTCTTCGATTTTAAATTATAAAATAAATCAAAATATAAAATATTATATAATAAAAATATTAACCTGAATTCACTCTTCTGTGTGAGGGTGTGTACATTAGGTGTAAATGTGATGTTATTTTTGAAATATCATGAGGATACATTCAGTTTCCGTTTTTCCTTTGAATGAGGCATTTTTTAAGAACCACCTGTGTCAGTCCTGAAATATCGAAGTATTTTTCTTAAATCACGGAGCAAGGTGTTGTTGTCCAAGTTGTTGTGCAAGCTTAAATGGTGTTGTCCACCGGGCACTATATATTGTGGAACCTGCGCCGATCTTGTGTTCTTAGCAGAATACAATGTCTGCTTGTGCGCGATTGAAATTTAAAGCAGTTTTTAAGCAATACATTTGCATAATACCTATATAGTATTTTCGCTTCGAGGAACAACTCATTAGAAGAATACATTTTTAGCTTTTTTAATATAACACGAAATACATTTTTTTGTACGATAGCGTAATAAATTATAAGGTAATCATTAAAATCGCATAGATAGAAGACAGAAAAACGTTTAACTAACCCTTTATTGCTGTTGAAAAAAAATACGCAGATATTTTTGACCAAGAAATTCTGCGCCTTTCTAGATCTCTCCGAGTCTTTATAGATTTATGTTTTATTCTAGTTTGGATACTAATACGATGTCGAACGTGGTTTATATCTCCTTTTTTTAACGTTACCTATGGCACAGTGACCCGAGCGATAAATCCGAGTACACTAAGACAAACAAGACTGTGGATGGCTCATCGCATTCCGCGGTTGGTCCGCAAGACACGTCCTCGCCCGCACCGGACTGTGGTCCACGTCCTATCGCCTTACACCTGCTTCATTTTTCCAAAAAGGAAATACGAAAGTGGTCTAACGCCGCAGCGGCCGCAGCGGCCGCCACAAGCGCAATAGGAGAGTTTGCATAGCCTAGTAAGTGGACATTGGCCGATTGACTTGTACTACATGCAACGAAGACGATGTAAGGCTTTCAGAAATATTTTTGGATGATGTAAAAAACTGGCATTTTTCCTGAATTTCACCTGCGCACAACTTCGTTTTTACGTTTTTGTTGGCCAGGTTTTTACAGCTTATATTTTCTTTTTAATAGTTATTAGGGTTACCGGAAAAATAACAAATAGAAAGTTGAAAGTAATTATAATTACATTATTGACTTAATGACTTAACCCTTCAGGTCTCGGCCCCTCAGCCGATTAACAAGTTGATGTCACAAAAATTTTTAGAAAAAAAATAAATTATAACACTGTCTCACCAAAACATAAATTACTGCCAAACCACTGTACTCATAATTAAAATAAAACATATTAACATATTAAAACATAATAAAATAAGACAAATTAAATTAAAATAAAGTTAAAACGGGGCCGTCACGCTGAATCGTGTTGTGGCCGATATCGGCCGATTGGGGCTCTAGGGGTTAATGAATTTTACAATTTTTCAGGGAGGTAATTACAAAAATTTATAAAATACAGTTAAGTTTATTAATGAGAAACAGACTAGTAGTTTATTCTGCGCCTAAAATCAAACCAAAAAAAAATAGACGCAATAAAAAAACCGTTTTTTTTTTATATGAGCCAGTTTTGTTTATTTGACATTATTCTATACAAGACCGAGTCAAAAAACATCAACAAGTTTTCCTGATTTTTTACTTTGTAACACAGATAAAAATACTGAATATTCCAAAGTTAAACATAAAATATGCTTTTCCTTGGTATATTATATACCTTCCTGAAATAAACCTTTGCAACATTTTAAACTATTTTTTTTTGTGTAGAATAATCTTCCTTAGAATTAACACATTAAAATAATCACCAAAAACTCTAAAAACATTTTTTTTATCACTTTATTATATAGAATCAACCACTGGACAAATGCTCACTAATAAAAACTAACCTTGTATAAATTAATTTAAATCGAAATAGATTTTTATTATAAATTCCGCTATGTGATTATGAAAGGTTATCTAATAATTGATGCGTGAGAGGCAGAAATAATGTCATGCCGTGTTTTTTTGAATTTTTGGCTGGTCAGGAGACGGAGTCGACAGAAAATAGTGATATTTTAAAGCCGTGATGGCGCAAAGTTTTTTTTAATAACATATAATAAATTATTTATGCATAATTTTTTCAGGCTTGCGTGAGTTAAAAATTCTTTAAGGAAGCTCTTTTAAATGATAACAATAATAATAATTAAAATGTGCAATGCTCCTTATCTAAGTGACTGATATATTTCACTATTCCTTCTTTAAGTATCTATTTCTTACTGTATTATATAATAATTATTATATTATTAATTGTTTACTTTTTCATTCTACTGTTGTGGTTATTTCTTAATATCAGGCTTTTGCATGTATAGTATCCTTATTTGCAATTTTAACTAATGCAACTACATTTTATATACATATATGATTCAATAATGTGGTTAAATATAGTCACACAAGATTCTTTTAGTCACCCTATTATAATCTACAGCAGGCAAGCATAGGGCTTCGCTGGATTTTGTTCAAAAGTTGTATTTTAGAGATAGTTAAACAAATTAAATTAAATTAAAAATTAGCGAGTTCATGCAGCCTTTGTTTTCATATTAAAAGGTTTTTTCTTGTTAACGATTGGTAGGTGCATGATTTTCTTTCATTTGTTGTCCTGTTTCGATGCAACTGCAAATATTATATTATATTCAGCGATTGCAGTATATTTCACTTAATTATAGTCATTACTCATTCGTTGGGGCTACACAGAGAACCCTATATGTATTTGTGGAACGCTGCAGGATTAAGGCCACCTCCTATCCTGTCAACCCCCATCACACACCAGGACCTACAACAGGCAAACGATAAGGCCATCCAGGCCGCATATTTTTGGAAAGACATGACCTTTGGAAAGACATGTGTATGTGTGTTTAATTGAATGTAGATAACATCTCTTAAATCTGTTGAATATATTAATTCCTAGTTTTATTGTATCTTTTTTACTGTTCTTCTTATATTAATATGTTATTGCCTAAGTTTATATAAAACAGAAAAACTCGATTCTTATTATGCTTTTGTGTAACTTTATAATTTATAGAACAATAAAATGTCCACACTGGAACTGGTTTAGTCCCAGTTGGATGATATTTACCATTAGAGCTCTGGCAGGGCTATTGTTTCGCCATTAGTTTCTAAACCATAACGTTAATTATTGTGATTGTGATAATAAATTAATAAATAAATAAATATTAAGCGCAAATCTAAGTTTTGTCATTATTATAATAGTATAGTTATAAATATTATTATATTTATATATAATTATTATAATACTTTTGTACCTATCAATTAGCAATGAAAAGGATTAGAAAGCTCTCTTCGCAGTGCGCTTAAAAGCGGATAGGAAGATAAACACCTGTGCGGTGCGGCAAACAGAGTACGTACTCTATCTACCGACAGAACGTTATATAGCAGCGGGTATCTACTTGGCGTAATTATTATTCTGACATAGAGAGGGCAGGTGTTGCGGATGGGAGACAAAATCCAGTTTGAAAAATCTTAGAATTGAAACGAGCGCCTTCGTAATAGCCCCTCTACATCTACTAAAGCGCTTCTAGCCGGTGCATTCATAATGGTCATATGATACTAACACAGGTGATAAACTATAAGTAAAATTAAATCAGAACAAGATTCTTATCCTTTTAGATGTCTCGTCGTCAGCGCTACACTTAATAGGCTTTGCGAACTGTCTCGCGTTTGAAGCGGCTGTCTTGTTGTCCCACAAATCACCTAAACTATCCCGCTTTCTTCTAATATTAAAGATATAGCCCGTTTTCTCAAATCGTAATATTATATATGTAGATATAACTGTTTTTACTAATACTGCAGGTACTTAGTAATTTTATACTTGGTCCATAGGTTACATATCATAAATACTTCATAAATACATTCATTGGTTTTGATTTCATTGACCTTAAACTGGCATTTTAAATGCCAATTAAAGGTTAATTATCTGAAAATACATCCCCCCCCCTCCACTCCCCCCCCCACCCCACTGTTCCAACCTGAATATTTTTATATGTTAACCCTTGCCCCTCCTTTCCTACCAGGGATGGTAGTAGGGTGCCTTAACTCCACAGTATTCCCAGACTGTGTCATATTATGGGTTACGAGAAATAATGATCAATGTCAACTTACGAAAAAAATTTGGCTATTCTATTTTTTTAATTTACTAACTTAAAACATGTTTTTTTTCAAGGGTTTGAGGGAGAAAAAATATGTGTTGTCTGTAAACCAAACATATTTGAGTTTCATAAAAAAAATAATTTTACTCTACCTCAGAAAAAAAAGAAAACTCTAATATAAGAATGATATAATAATAAGTTGAATTACTATATACTTGAATTATACGTCCAGAAAAATGCGAAAACATGGAGAAAAGTAATTGGCCTTGATCAGTATTTCCCATCACAGTTCCTCCTTAGGGTCAACCGGAGGGTCGTCGAGGTAACCCACCACTGGACTTGACGAGAAAGAACGATCAATGTCCACCGTCACCGCGTGGACTTGGATCGTTCTTTCCCGTCACCCGTTTTCTTCTCTCTTCATTTAAAGGCATGTTATGATCATTATTTCGAAAATATATTCATTCTTCGATTCGTTTAGAGACAAGTTACAAGATGGCATTAGTATCTCATCTTCACAAAAACATTGACATTGATCTTTCTTCTTCCTCACAAAAATATTAACATTGATCTTTCTTTCCCGTACCCTTTCACATGTGTATGAAGTTTAGTTTGAAATCGCTCCAGGAATTTCAGTCATGCGAGTGTTTACCGTATATCTATGTATGTACATAAAAAATGAGTGTAATAAAAAGTTATGATATTATATGAGATGCCAGCTGCTACGTATATTTAATCGTATGACGAAGGTCCGGGTTGAGTGTCATGCGTCTGCTACATCCCGCAAGGCTAATGCCGCTATGGTAATAAATGTAAGAGATAACTCGTCAGCTGATAGCCACTCAACTCCAGCCAACCAGCCAAGTAGATTATCTCGGTGGCAGTTCTAGACGATACGTCAAACTGATTTCTCGCGACTGCACCAACCCAATTTGTTAGTCTAAGTGGAGATAATATTAACTATTCCAGCGCATGAACAGAGGCTTACGCCATCCGTGTCGACATTATCGAAGCCATTAGACCAGAAATTCATCCTATTTAGTTCCTTTGGAATGAAAACGTCTTGTGGGGAGGGAATCGCGTGCAAATGATCGTCACTTTTTGTAATTTTAAGTAATTTTAATCGCCTTACCTATTACGAACGCACGTGATACGTCCGCTATATTATTGCCCGAACGCAACAAGCTGTATCCCGTACGTTCAAGTACAAAAAATAGCCGAAACCCAAAAAAGCGTGCGTGATACGCCAAATCGTTCCTACGATTCCAAATACAAAAAGGGTTATAAGTGGTTCTACTGTGTAAAACAGTTTTCTGGTATATTGTAAACAAGTATTGTTATTAGGAAATCTTATGAAAATATGGCCAAAGAAAACAGCTACAAAACCTCGCTGAATGGTTCAACTCAAGCACCACCGAGGTGTTCCGCGCCACAACATCACGGGCCCAAATGGCCATAATCACCGCCGACCTCCGATAGGAGATGGCACTTTAAGAAGAGAAGAGTGAAAAACCCAACCATTTTTTAACCTACTTTTTTGATAATAACCTAAAGGTAGGGCGGTTAAAATTCAATAACTGGGCTAAAAATAGACAATTAATTATCAGATCCGAATAAACTAACGCTTTTTTTGAAGAGGAGAATACCTGTATGCAAGCCTCTGTGGAGATAGAGACTAAAAACAAAAGCATTTGTATATGCCTAATTATATATAGGATACATGAAGTACTAATATCATAAAAATATTATTTCAATTACTAATATTAAATGTTAATATATACCTGTTACATATAACATGTTACAACACCTACGTTAAACAGGTTAAGAGAAAATACAAACGACTTAAACCATGGATAACATACGGACTTATAAATTGTATCAGGAGACGCGACAAACTTCACCAACAGACACGCAGATTTCCACAGAACGAAGTACTACACACATATTACAAGAAATACAGAAAAATATGCACCGACATCTTAAGAAGGTCAAAAGAGACATATTATCGACAGAAAATAGATCAAAACAATTACAACCCTAAAACGGTATGGTCAGTAGTGAAAGAACTTAGCAACGTAGAGCAAAACAGGACATCGATTGGCGAAATAAATTTGAATGGCTTAAAGTACACTGACAAAACTGACATAGCGAATACGGTTAACAGTTACTTTGTGAACGTGGGAAAGAGACTAGCGATGAAGTTTAAATTAGATAAATTCACTGCACCGGATGCAATGGGATCTAACACAACGCTAAAGACAGCACAAAAATTTCGACTCTCGAAACTAACAGAGTTAGACGTATTGACACTAATCAAGGAACTGAAGACTGACACGGCAAGTGGTCCCGATCGTATAAGTGCAAAAATGTTGAAAATTGCAGCTAAGGAAATCGCACCACCACTTGTGCATATCTTCAATTGCAGTATCGAACATGGTTTATTCCCAAATCACCTTAAGGAAGCCAATGTGTTGCCGCTCTTCAAAGGGGGTAATAAAACGGAATTGACAAACTACAGACCAATATCTCTACTTAACTCACTTAGCAAAATTATAGAACGACACGTAAAGAAACAACTGACTGACTACCTGGAAACCAATTCACTACTATCGGCAGGACAATACGGCTTTAGGTCAAACATGGGCACCCAAGACGCTATATTAAAAGTGACAAAATTTATTTCAAAAAATGTTGACAGGAACCGAAAATGCCTTGGAGTGTTCCTTGATTTGGCCAAAGCTTTTGACACAGTACATCACATAAAACTATTAGACAAACTACGGCAGATTGGTATACGAGACATAGAACTGGACTGGTTCCGAAGTTATATTACAGGACGAACACAACGAGTGAAACTAAATGACACAATAATAAGTAACTGGATGAATATTGACTACGGCGTTCCTCAAGGGAGTACATTAGGACCAATATTGTTTTTGATTTTCATAGATGACCTTTGTAGGCAGGAAATACCAGGTGTTATTGCATCTTTTGCCGATGACACAGTGCTTTTGTTTGAGAGTAACACCTGGGAGTCTGTATTTGTAAAGGCAAAGAAAGGACTCAATCAGACACATGACTGGCTAAATGAGCATCTACTGACGCTTAACATAGAAAAAACGAAATACATGACCTTTAGCATGGATGGGCGGAATCAACCGGGACTAGAAAAACATTTACTATTACACAACAGCTGTGAAGGGACAAACTGCATGTGCCAACCGCTGGAACGCACGTCATGTATAAAATACTTAGGTATCCTGATAGACGGCTTCCTGAGATGGCACAAGCAAGTTGACCAGACTGCGACACGACTTAGAAAACTAATTTACATATTTAAAAATATTAGAAATATACTTAGCCCATCTATGCTTAAAACGACTTACTATGCACTAGCGCAATCTATAATTACATACGGACAGATAGGATGGGGTGGAGCGGCTAAATCAATCCTTGACCCGGCAATAAAGGCCCAGAAAGCCCTCATTAGGGTTATTAATAGAAGACCGCTCCGTTTCCCATCCGACCAGTTATTCATAGACTTCAACGTAATGGACATTCGACAGTTGTACATAAGAGCGGTCTTGATGTACTTCCAGAGGAATGACAGGACTGCGACTATTAAACTTCGGGACCACGGACATGACACTAGAAATCGATACAGACAACCGGAGTTAAAAATGAACACGACGTACGGACAAAGACATTATACATTTCTAGCTCCAAAGCTTTACAATATACTGACAATGGACGTTCAAACGACCGACGTACCTTACGCTACGTTTAGAAGAGTGGTGGCAACTTGGCTTTTAAATAAATCTAGGGAAGACTGTGAAAAATTATTAAGGTCTCAGGTGTGATCGTGATATATATTTATTTATATTTTATTAACTCTATTTTATATACCTACTATCATATTATATGTATGAATTTATATATAATATTAGTATATATATGTTATATAATATATATTAATAATATTAGTATATATATGTTATACGGTATATATAATATATATTATAATAATATATATCTATATATGGTATATATCATATTTATATGTGTTTATATCTAATATATAAAAAATTATTATTATTCCATATAACGTAGTAGATTGTCATAAAATTTAATTTAGTTTATAATTTTATTGATGTTTTTAAATTTAACTTTAAATTTTAAATTGTACTTAAGTATTAGATAAGATTTGCCCTCTCGTCTCAAAAGAATTCATCGATGTTAGTACCACCTCAACACAGGTTCAGACCTAGTGAGGTGGTAAACCGTTATGTCAAAAGATGAATTTCCTTTCTAAGCTAGGTATAATATATACACTTATTATAAACTGTTTTTTTGTTAGAATAAGGATTTTCTTTGTAATTTGTATCTTGAATTACGGAAATAAATAAATAAAATAAAAATAAAAACATACACATATAAATGAGGAAATAAATGATGTTCACATAAGTAATAATACGCAACCGCAAATATAAATCTCAATACAAATATAAAAAGAAATCGAAGACTATCGCGGTTGTTTGACATTATAAATAGGATAGAAAACGAATTTACAGCGTGAAATTTGTAGCACCCGACGTTTCAGTGACGTTGCAGCCGCCGTTGTCCAGGGTAGACTGAAGAGCTGTCAATCCGTTGTTTTGCGGGTAGGCCGCACACCGCTGCCGCCACTGCGTAGGTTATATCGCGCGCTCCGAGCCCGGCCCCCCACCACCGTTATAACCTACGCAGTGGCGGCGGCGGTGTGCGGCCTACCCGCAAAACAACGGATTGACAGCTCTTCAGTCTACCCTGGACAACGGCGGCTGCAACGTCACCGAATCGTCGGGTGCTACAAATTTCACGCGGTAAATTCGTTTTCTATCCTATTTATAAATATAAAAAGAGCTCACATATAAACAACTTCCTTCCCAAGTAGGATTATTATCTTTCTTAGTCAGATTACTCAGATTAGTCTCTTAGTCAGATAAAATCTCTCACTTTCTTCTGGCAAGTGCCAATGTGTGATACTTGGTGCCTTGGATTGATAGTCGCTGTTGGTCTGCCCTAAATGTGTCATAGAATTGTTATACAACTATAATTTAGGTTCTAAGTGGATATACTATGACAATAATATCTTTTAGTAACAACAATAACTCACTACTAGTGTTAGCTTTGACGCTAGTAGTGGGACAGTGCGGGGTATGAAGCGACGGTCGGGCGACATCCGCCCGCTCCCCAGCCCCCGAATCCTCGGAGTTGGCGCGCGAACAGTACTATACTGATAATGTCCTCCTGAAATTGCCTACTTAAGATTCTAGGATACTACACTGCACTGCATCTAGACACCTAATGAGGTCCCATCTACGATTTTCTCAAACATCGGCAGAACCTAAATAAATATGCAATAATAATAAATTGACCGTTAATATCAATATTGCCATGGCCACCGTTCGAGACGCTATAAGCAATATAATTTTTATCACATCTTCTGCTCCAGCTTTAATGGCAGGAAGTGCAGAGTCAAGTTGCTCTGTCCTTCGGTAAATGCGACTTTAATCATCGTCATTTGCTTGCAAGAGTTCTTTATTTCGCGCCGGGCGAAATGGCTCTGATGACGCGGTGCGGTAGGCGCTGCGCGGGCGCCGCGCAATTATCATTGATTTTCCATCCGCGCATTTGTATGCATACCCTGATTGCGCGGCTATCACAGTACCGCATTAGGACTTGAGAGTCGGATACAAACAGACCGCAGGGCTTGTCTACACATATCGTTGCTCTAAATGACTAACACCTGAAGTCCAGTGCAGCCAATGCTTAGCCAAGTATTGCTTAAGCACTGACCAATACTTAAGCAGCGATTGTATTTTATAGACAGTCGACTTCCCCAAGCATTGCTTAATCATTCGGGATTCTCTTCGTTTTGTCTGGCAATACACGTAAAATTATTGGCCGCTAAAAGTCAAATATTTATCTGCCGTAAAATGTTCCTACACAAATTACTAAACTTTTATATTTCGTGTTAAAATGCATTTACTATATTCTTTTGTTGGTGTCGCTTTTTCAAAATATTGTGTGTTTGCTACTGCTTTACAACTATTTTAAATTTAGTTAAATCTTTCTAAAAAAAACGGTCATTTTGAAGAACAAATGCAGAGAGGTTATGACGGGCAGTAATACAGGTATAGGGATGTTATGAATGTTGTCAGGTCAGGCCAAGTCATTAAAATGTCCACAAATATTTTCAATCCAGTAGCAAAACAAATGAAATTCAAGAATCAAGAATGAAAGGCGGAAGGTCGCTAGAAACACGAAAGCAGACAAGAATAAAATAAATTATTAGTTTAAAGAAAAACACTAAAAACACGCTTTTATAAATGCACGTAAAAACCAACAAAAAATATTCTATTTACACTCTCCATGTACAGGTCTATATACATTTTATACAGGCACCTATGTCAATATTTACACTATTTACGCTCAATATTTAGAAGTCAATATATAATAGGTTTGTTATAACCTTGAAACCTGATCGTGTTCAAAGTCCATTACGTGACCTTTCTCACAAGTGCAAACACGACTATGATACGATATTCTATCATGGAATGCCAATTCCTGTCTTCCAGCTTCATCATCAGACCTTGAAACTTAATCGTGGTCAAAGTTCATTACAAGACCTTTCTAACAAGTCCAAACACGGCTATGATACGATATTCCATCATGGCATGCCAGTGCCTATCTTCCGGCTTCATCATCAGACCTTGAAACCTAATCATGGTCAAAGTTCATTCCAAGACTTTTTTAACAAGTCCATACATAGCTATGATACGATGTTCCATCATGAAGTTCCATTTCATATCTTCAGACTCCATCATCAAATCAGTTCGACAGTACCATATTATTGTATTGTTATCAGAACTACATACAGCTGCCAATTTTCATGACGCTACGATCCTTGAAAGATAGTTAAATTAGTTACCTTAGATTCCATTACATAGTTAGTTACATCCAGGTCGACCTAATAAAAGCGTGTTAAAAAGGCGAAAATGCTATAAACGAGAAGCGAGTGTTCTGTTTGACATTTCCAAGCAATACTCAATCATCGCTAATGCGATACTTGGCTTGTGCCGATGCTTAAGTATTGTCAAATCGACTAAATAATGAAAACAGGTACTCAGGCATTGCTCAAGCACGAGTCAATGCTTACCCTAAACATCGACTATAGATTCGGGTGTAAGTCCGCGTCATTGCGGATGGCTTAAAGCCGATGCCCAAGAGAAACGATAGCTGTCTCACAAATTCTGTATAGCCAGTTCATGTTAATTGAACCATTAGTTACCAAAAAGATGCAGCCCGTACCAGCAAGAAAGATGCAGCCAGTACCAGCAAGAAAGCACTTTCTAGTTACATTCGAATATACACTTTTATGCAAACATATATAATACGAAAATAAAAACGGTCAAGTGCGAATTTGACTCGCTTGCCGAGGAGGGGGTAGGTGAAAGGGGGTGGGGTGTAGGGGTTTGAGAGAAGGAAGGGGGAGGGTTGGAGGGGGGTGGGGTTAGAGGGTATGGCAAGTGAGGAGGGTTGTCTGTTTGCCGGGAAAGTCTTGGGGTGACACAACACATTTTTTGTATTGGAGACTTCGTTGCATCGTAAATATGAATTGAAATAATGAACATTTATTTTGTTTATTTATTTTTCAGTTTACAGTCCGTCTTGAATAATATGTATTAAAACTAATTGTAGTAAATACAACAGGCATTGCTTAGCAATGTCTGCAACAGTTTCCTTCCCCAAGACTGTTATAGTAAGGTCTTTGCGCTTATCAGAAGTCTTGGAGCGAACCAATTCAAAAAAATATTAGCCCATAGGCTAGACAAAAATCCAATATATTAAGAGTTTCGGATAATGCTAAAATCCAATATATGACTTAAGAGATTTGGATAATGCTAATGAATCTATATTTTAAGAGTATCATGCTTTAAAATAAACGGAAATGTGTCCTGAGAGTTGACATTAGCCAAAGAGCGATTTTTTAAAAAAATTCGACGAAGGCTATATTGTTATAGGTATCCCTATCCTCAAGCACCCACTATTGCATCACGTTGGCGCATTGGAGTTATTTATATTTTTCGATTCTAAACTAATCCGGTACTGGACAATCGGCGAGCGCTACCACATTCAATCGTTAAATGGAGCGACACAGCCGTTCCAATTGTCTGCATACATCTGCAATGATTATTGCATTAACTTATTTATATCAGATTCTTGAACTCTCAAGGTATAGCCGGTACATGTACGGTCATCTTGGCGAGAGCCAATTCCCGCCTATTATCCCGAAAAGCATAAAATAGGTGCTTAAAAGAAGCATAATGCGGGACGAATTGCTACCGTGTACGTACAAATAGCTACATATAAGTCACAGATGCATTGCAAGCAATAAACTAAAAGCACTTGCCATGACTTTACATAAACTTCCTTAAGGCGCGTGGAGTCGTGAAACGATCATATTTGAAACTTTTAAATTAGCCTACTGACAATTCCAGAAAAAATATATCTCAAGCATTAATATATAAGTTTCAATCTGATCGTTTAAAAAAAATGTAGAACATAAAATACTATACAAAATAAAATATTGAAATGAAGCTGTTTTCAACTTTAATTACGTAACTACTTCTAAACTGCAAGTGATATTTTCATGGCACTTGCAGTTAAATATTGCTAACACATTTATCTTTAAACTGATCGTTTCTTATTCTAGAATAATAAATAGTTTTACTTATTATTCTAGAATAATAAGTAATTTAAACTACATATACTATAAATGTGACGGTTTTAGGCGACGGCCGCCACCAGTGTTCCACAAACAGTCCGACGAGGAGGGTGTCGCTGCGCTGCAATCCGCGTCCGCGAAACTGTAATATGTTTGCTGTGTTGCGACTTTGAAATAATCGAAAATGCCGCCGATAAGGAAAGCTGCAAAAAGTTGGGCTAAAAAGGCCATGAAAATGAACGAAGTAAAATACAAAATACCTATTCCTACAAAGAGTCAAAGTGTACGTAAGAAAGCGAAAAATTGTAGGTAGGTAGGTATCTACCTACAATTTTACTTTCCCAAAAAGGAAAGTATTGTGATCGCGCTAAAAAAATTTTGAGATGATGACGGAAATATACATTTTGAGACCCCCTAAGACGATTGAGACCATTTTCAGACCGATCTCTTTTTGTGTGTATGTATGTGTGTATGTATGTGTATGTATGTATGTGTATGTGTGTATGTATGTGTGTAGGGTAGACCGGGGTCAATAGTAACAGGGGTCGGTAGTAACATTGTGAATATCTCCCAAGCTGTAGTAGGTACAGACTAGTGGCGCCGACTGCCGATGCGTCTGCGAGCCGCGAACTGCTGTTAGTCTCCCCCCGGGCGTCGCTAGTGCCGGCCGCGTGCAGTGACGGTGAGAATTTTTTACTCGTCAAAAGTAAGTTTCTTTGATCATATTATTACGTTAATATTTCGTTTTTCTTGTTAATTTTGGACAATATTATTGCATAATATTAATCTGTGGTCTTTATATTATACATTTTAGCTGGATAACACGCGATCATAGTCACCAAACTACTGATTATTTGACTGAAATTCTAAAATGTCTACTAGGGGTCAGTTGAAACGCTATGATTGGGGGCAGTTGTAACGTTACAACTGACCCCGTGTTACAACCGACCCCGTACATTTTTTTTTGCTTTAACTAAGCTAAGTAACACAATGTGACATTATAAATGTCAAAATTTTTGAATTTGAGACGTGATATCGATTGTTTTTCAAAAACACATGTCAACGTAATATTTGCAAATTGGCAACGGAATAATACTTATTTAAAATGATATTCGTCTTGCATTTTTAAATTATTGTACTTTATTAGCGTTGCTTATAAATTACCTACAAGCAATAGGTAATACGCTACCTCATTTTAATTTTCGTTCCAATTTCGAAGTATCCCGCGTGTTATTCCATTTTAAACGAGCATTTAATAATATTCATATTCATTAATATTAAAAATAGATTGTGTTCATGGGTTCAAAGTACAGTCTGTGAATACAAACTGAAAAGTAAGTGAAAATAAAACATTTTTGACAGACGACAGACGGAGAAATAGGTATAGGTAGGTACCTACAGCTTTTCGAGGGCTTTAAAATGCAAAATGAGTTCTGTGCGATATATCATCTGTGATATTTTGGAAATTACTTTTCCGTTTGACAGATGACAGCCAAAAACTAATGGGTTCTTCCAATGGTTAACAGAGGCTCGTTTGTCAAATTTTAGGGCGCTATTATCGTGATGGAATACATAGGTACAGACACAAAGACAGAATTCCATCTGAAAATTGTCTTAATCGTCCCAGAGGGGCTTACAATTTACATTGATATTTTCGTCTTCATCTCGAAAAAAAATGTTTGCACCTTCACAATAGGTACTATCCCTCTTCATTGGTGTTGGTGGTTCGGGAAAGTACAAAAATATTTAGGAATTGACGTTCTCAACGTCAGGCTTTATTTCTGATTCAAATTTCAATTTAAAATAGGCTTTAAAATTAAAAAAAAACCTATTCCATACAGATTTTACCGTACCTACAGATTAAAAAAACCTTTTCCTACTTTTGCCAAAATTGCGAAAAAGAAACTTTTAATTCAAAACTGCAATTCCCAAGTCCATTTAATTTTTTTTAAATACTTATGACCATTTTTTTGGCAGATGCCTCGAAAAAGACAACGAACGACTGAAAAAGGACTAAAAGACGTTTTTTTATATGAGCAAGCCTACGAAGAGATTAAAAGTGGAAAGTCGTTACGTACAGCGGCTAAAATGTTTGAGTTGTGTTACGTTTCTCTAATGAGATATCGAAAAAAGAGAGAAGCCGCCGATAGTGCAAAAGGGCCTACCACTGCCGTGACCATGGGGTACAAAGCTCCTAATAAGATTTTTTCAGATGAACAAGAATCTAAAATGGTGAAATACCTTATGAGAACTGCAGAAATATATTACGGACTCTCGCCAAAAGAAGTGCGAAGGCTTGCATATGAACTCACAATTAAATATAAATTGAAAAAGCCAAACTCATGGGATGATAAAGCCCAGAATTAGCGATAAGAAGTGCTCAAGCCACAAGCCTATCTAGAGCTACAAGCTTCAATAAGACGAATGTAAAGGCGTTTTATGATAACCTATCCAAAGTTATGGACCGCGAAAAGTTTTCTCCCAAAGACATTTTCAATGTTGACGAGACTGGTGTCACAACAGTACAAAAACCAGATAGAGTGGTTGCTAAAAAAGGAACTCGTCAAGTTGGAGCTTTAACCTCAGGAGAACGAGGAAAGCTGGTTACAGTAACTGTAGCTATAAACGCCATCGGGAACGCCATTCCCCCGATGTTCATTTTCCCTCTTGTAAATTACAAGGAGCACTTCATAAGAGACGGCCCGATTGGCTGCATTGGGGCAGCTAACGGTTCAGGATGGATGCAAGAAAAGGAATTTATCACATTTCTACAGCATTTTCAGAGACACATTAATTCGTCCATTCAAAATAAAGTTCTCCTTTTAGTAGACAACCATCCTTCTCACATAACTATACATGCTCTGGACTTCTGTAAGGCTCACGGTATCATCATGTTATCATTTCCTCCCCATTGCTCACATAAGCTTCAACCGCTCGACCGGGCTGTCTTTGGAGCATTTAAAAAAGGAGTAAACTCAGCTTGCGACTCGTGGATGAGAAACAATGCAGGAAAGACTATGACGATATACAATATACCAGGAATTGTAGCTACCGCATTGCCTTTAGCGCTGACTCAAAGCAACATTCAGGCCGGGTTCAGATGTACAGGAATATGCCCGTTCAACAGGGATAAGTTCACCGAGTTGGACTTTGCCCCCTCCCAAGTGACAGATAGACCAATGCCAAAGCAACAAGGACAGGATGCACGATCACTTCAAGAAGATCCCACTCAGGTAAAGGATAGGCCAATATCAACAAAAGGAAACGACAAAGACTTATACACAGATACTTCACATGAAAATCCTTCTATAGCAACCGATAGGCCAACTACAATGCCAGACCAGAATCCTAACGAAGAATTTGTGACTCTGTTAATGAAGACGGACAATAACAGTATTACATGCACATCTCCTTCCATAGATCCATTCGCTGAAACAGAAACGTATGATGTAGCCTCTCCGAACACTGCGCTTAAAGACCCCTTGGATGATAAAGCTATCCCCTCTACTATCCTAGGTACTCGCTATCCCATCCTAGGTACTCGAAATCGGTTCTCGCCGGAGGAGGTCAGACCATTGCCTAAAGCACCACCTAGAAAAGGTGGTTTGAGAGGACGAAAGAAGAGGAGCACAGCTATTTACACCGATACGCCCGAGAAAGAAGCGATACGTCTTGAGAACGAAGAAAGAGAAAATAGAAAAATTGCAAAGTCCATCAAAAGGAATCTAGCAGTCCTAAGTACAAAATCTAAGAAGAAGGTGGCTCCTAAAAATACAAAAAAGAAGCGTGGGAGAGCCTCAGAATCGAGTGAAGATGACGAGTATAACTGTTTAGTTTGCATCGAGCCTTATAGTTCCAGCAAGCCTGGAGAAATTTGGGTCAAGTGCATTAAGTGCCAACTCTGGGCTCACGAAGCATGCACTCTTCAGGAGGCACAATATTTATGCCATAACTGTGATTCAGATGACAGTGATTAATAGTGAAGTGACAACTAATGAAACGGTTTACTTTTTTATACATTTTGCATAACAGTCCTACCGTAACACGATGTAATAGATAAAAAATACGTTTTTTTTAGTATTCATTAGAAGTATTGTTTAGTTTTACTGTTGTTAAAAAATACTTTATATGGGTCAGTTGTAACACCCGGGACAATTGTAACACCTAGTTTAGTACTGAGAATAGTATTACATTTTACTTTGTATTTGGTTAGTTGAGGCTAATAATATGTTATAAAATAGTGATAATATGATTATTCTTTTATATAAGTATTTTAAAACGTTAAAAAACACCTTCAGTTCATTGTGAAACTATCTCACAAATATTGTGTTTGTGGTTGAAATAAAACATTGATAACCTTCACTTTTCAGTATTTTTTGTTTTGCAATAATATACAAAAACATAGCTATGTTACTAGTGGTCCAAATGGTAAAGAGAGAGTTAAAGATAAATAAAACATTTCACACAAAAACCTTTGTGTTACTACTGACCCCGACTACTGTTACAATTGAAGCCGGATCGGGTCCACTTGTAACAATTTCCCTAGTTTTACTTTATGGTCTTAATCCTAGAACTTTTAATGGCAGGTGTAACGTGAATAATTTTAATATTTAGTTACTTAAATTTCCGACGGTTATCTATAAGTAACTATTCCCTAACTATTATACTGCCGCCGTACCGTAGGAACAATGCCAAATTGTTACTACTGACCCCGGTCTACCCTATGTATGTTTGTTTATTTCTACTCTTTATTGTGAAAATTTAACTTACCCTACTGTGACGTGTTTATATGTATTTATGCGTGTAACATGTGTGTGTGTGTGTATCTTGTTATTGCATTCGATCGACAGAATTGAAAATGCAATTCCGTTAATTTGATCTCAAGTGCAATTCCGTTAATTTGATCTACTTAGAAACTTATGCAATAAATTAGTCCAGCTACAAAGGGACACAAAATATCTATTGAGATTCCGGAAGTATTTGACACAGAAAAAAATCATGATCCTAAGAAAAACAATTCGCAAGATCATAAAGATTTATAAAACTGATTCTGAATAAGAGAGAAGGAGTAATATTGAGCCATTCTATAATGATCTTCTGTTGACCCACTTGCACGCTTTTGGCGATCATAGTCGGTGCAAAGCAAACTTTTGTACTGAGATGAATAAATCAGATATGATATCAGAAGCAGCTGACAAAACTTTTTTTACAAGTACTCTCTGGGGTAGAATTTGTTTCCTTATGTCAAATGTTGCTTCACATGCTCCAAGTTTAATACATGATGTACACTTAGTAGAACGGTTTAATAGTATAGTAGCGAAGCTAGTTGGCGGTAAAAGAACAAATTTGAGCCTCAAAGGTTCCTACCAGACAAGGTGCCAAGCCTGTTTGGTTTCATTTAACTCGCACAAATTGATGTCTTCCCTTTACAACAATGTCATAGGTCGTAGTCCCAAAGGCATAATAAAACATTTGGAAAAGCAGCGATTGCAAAGGATGGTCAATATGAGAAAAATCAGTCGAAAGAAAAACAGATTACTTTTTTCAATAGGACATTACGTAAATTATGGAGAAAAGTGTGAAAAACCAGACATGCTGCAAGAAATATTTGAAAAAGAAAAATGCACTTTCTTACATAACTTAAATTGGACTGACGAGGACGGAGATGAAATACAGAATAAAACTGTACTGCAGAGTACCTGCAGTGAGTGGATGGAGATAAAAAGGACTATTTTGACAGCTTCAAACTTTGGAAGAATTATAAAGAGACGTAAAGATGTCAGTTGCGTATCTTGTAAAGGATATATTATACAAAGATTCTTTATCCCATGTAATATCAACTAAGCATGGAAAAGATAATGAGAAGTAAACTATTGGACAGTTAAAAATGCAAGAAAATATTGATATAAAACCATGCGGGTTGTTTATAGATAAAGAGATACCCTTCCTCGGAGCTTCTCCCGACGGTGTTGTAGGTGACGACTTGATCGTCGAAATCAAATGTCCTATCATTTCATTTCAGAAAGGTATCGATGAAGCCATCAAAATCGGTATTATAAAATGAGCAAAAATGGAATCTTACAAATTAATAAAACCCATAACTGGTATTTCCAGATACAGGGGCAACTTCACATACAGATAAATCCAAATGCCTTTTAGGTATTTGGTATGGAGAAAACGAGCCTTTAAAACAGAAATAATAACAAAAGATGACTCTTTCTGGGATAATGAAATGAAAAACAAACTAAAGACATTTTATTAAGATTGTTTGCTACCCAAATTGATAGACCCAAGAAATTCAAGAAACATGCAAATAAAAGATCCTCAATATATAAAAAAGGCCATAAAAGAAAAACAATCGAAGCTAAGATAAGTAAAGCTGCATCTAAGAGAAAGCTCATTGAAGTCAAAGAAACAGCAGTTGAAGAAGATCAAGAAATGGTTTATGAAAAGCTAGTATTACATAAAACACTTTATGAAATGAAAGAACATGATAAAGAGAAATCACCAGAAACCATAAATATAAGCATAAGACTGTGTGAGGAAGATAAACCGGTGTCTGAAAAATATGATGTAGAAGAAGAATGTGTCGGTCCTAGAGATGTCCTAGAGAGAAACAAAACTATTATATGTTTTGTTATATTATGATATACTCCTACGATTATTTTATTGATTCACACATCTCTGATGTGGTCTTAACCTAAAAAGTAAACCGACGAAAAGTAGTTTTTTAATAACACAGGATCGCTATAAGTTTTCTGATTATTGAGTGGTCCTTACCTAAATACGTAATTACTTAAATAAATATAGTATAAAATAAAACATTCAAAAATAGAATTTTAAATTGTTTACTTATTTAAATATCGTCGCTGATTAAATATATATATATATATATATATATATATATATATATATATATATATATATATATATATATATATATATATATATATATATATATATATATATATATATATATATATATATATATATATATATATATATATATATATATATATATATATATATATATATATATATATATATATATATATATATATATATATATATATATATATATATATATATATATATATATATATATATATATATATATATATATATATATATATATATATATATATATATATATATATATAACATTATCGCTTTGCATCATACATATTATCGCTTCGCAATCGTTCTATGAATTTCAAACAATATTTCGGCATTAATCGCGTGATTTTTTAGCGCGGGGGCGGGGGAAGCGGAAAGCAATAGGCCACGCCTCATCGTCCAAGGTCATTGGCGTGCATACGAGCCTTAAAATATCAGAATGTCACGAACGAAATGTAATAAATAAAGATGCAACCCTGAACTGTCGTAAAGGGTTACAATATAAACATTGTTTTATCACAGATAATTTATATTACAGTTAAATTAAACATAAAATAAAATCTAAAACGTTTAACAAAGGTACGATTTACATATAGCTGCTAAAATTGTAAACGCAAGAAATTCTTACATAAAAATTAAAGTTCGTTTCATTGATTGAAAAATATTTATATTCATTGGAGGACTGTCTGCCTATCAATATTATAATGCTTCGTTCGTTTGAAATGCTTTTATGGCATCTTATGAAGTATTATGTACTACCTACTTCATCCACCTGCTCTACTCAATAGGAAGGTACGTGTCGACATTGTTAAGGTGGTAAATAACACAGGATGTTGTAAAAGGCGTCGTGTGATTTTGTACATCTATCTTGCGGCATCGTCGGTTACTCGTTGCTCGTTGTGAGATCGTTATTGTACGGCTGGACTGCGCAACTAACGATCCAAAGACCAAGAAACTTAGAGTTTCCAATTGCTAATATCTAGCTAGGTTTTTAATTTAAATATTCTCTTTATAATACTATAGTGAGCTGGCGGGTTTCGGTAAAGTTTTTCTTTTTTCTTCTTCTTGAGGCATTACTCTTACCTACCTCAACATTAACGAAAATCTTCTCTTCTATCATCGGATATTCTCTTCCACCGCTTAATCTAGCTGACTTCCTCCCAATATTATTTTTCTTCATTTAGTTTTTCTCTTATAGGAGGTTGATCAGTGTACAAAATCGGTAGTTTGGGAATACTGTGATGTATGAAGAAAATGTTTAAAATACCAACTTAGTCGTAGTAGTCCAGGTAGTCATAATGCATAGTTTATTTCCATATTTTTACACAGGATTTTTTAATATTTTTACATTTTAACCACAGAATTTTCTTATTAAGAATATAAAAATATATATTTCTACAATAGCTCTATTTCATATTAACAATCCTTTGTCCCTTGCTGTTTACATACATTTTTTAAAGAAATGTATGTATAAAAATATATTTTTTTAAAATTATTATTATTGATAATGAATATATCCACACTCGATACCTAATGTATGTAATTATATACTTTGATTTATTTATTATTATTTATAATTTTATACATTTGCATGTATATGATTATTATTATAGTACTTTTCCTGTATTGTCAATATTTATTTATTAGTTATAAATGCAAGATCACAAAAGAAATATAATTTACAACCAAGAAAATACCGCTATATGCTTTTAAATTTAGGTATACATCTGTCTGAGTCTAGGATAAATTGCGTATAAATTAAATATAAAGTGTGTATTCCTAATGTGCGAGTAAAGTGAAACCGAGCCCGCCTTGCTAGGCACTTCTGTAATAATATAAAAATACATACATACGCTGTTTCTAGTTGAAATTAAACATTTCATAATTGACGTTAAATTTAAAAATTAAACTACGTTTAGAAATTTTTGAAACTGTATACAGATTATCGACATATGACATAAAAAATATTATGACATAATAAATATCATATATTATGTTTTAGTTAAAATTCACAGAAAATAAATTATAAACAATTATGAAATTTAGTGTATATTTTTATACAACGTTTTAAATTTAAATTGTTTTAAAATTACAGCTGTTACATTTTTTACTACTAATTTTTTTCTTACTTTAATTTGTAATCGACTGATTGTAACTATTACTAAAATCTACTTATATATAATAAACAGGTTGAAAGAATATATTAATTAAAATTAAAATAAGACAATAATATCAGTGTTAATGATATTCATAATTTAAGAAATTAAGTAAATGAAATAATTGAAGAAAAAAAACTACATTTGGAAATTCGATGCAAACAGAATAAAATTCAAAAATATCAATT
This sequence comes from Micropterix aruncella, assembly GCA_944548615.1. Lineage (NCBI taxonomy): Eukaryota > Metazoa > Arthropoda > Insecta > Lepidoptera > Micropterigidae > Micropterix > Micropterix aruncella. The sequence continues at coordinate 28,737,227 of OX155960.1, read as the reverse complement.
TGACAAGGTTTTAAAAAATCGTCTAGTAAATAAATCAATTGTCTATTAGTAGTTGCTTCAGTTGATTATGGAAAGCTGCTTATATATTTCAATGAAAAGCTTTGGTATCGATATCTGCATTTTCTGCCTTGTATTGTGATCATTTATATCTTTAACGATATTCAGATCGTGAGGAATTTTGTGAATATGGGCACAAACATACAGAGATAGCAAAGTAAACCTTAAACGATCTGAAATAATGTGTTCGACAACTCTCTTGACTACTTATACTTGTTATCAATCGCATACATCTTTTTTACATTTAAAACCTGGACAAAGTCGGCGCTGACTCCTTTTGTCGTTTTAGGCTTGGTTGGAGATGTCTTCGGTACTTCCGCAGGGCCCAAGTTGATTCAACGATGTAGCCGATCGTCGCCTCCGGCGCCCTCCCCCCCCCCGCCTCCATGACTCGTCAACTTTCCACAATTTTAACCCGCGAAATTTAGAATTAGCCTACTGATTGATCATTATTGCAAGGTTTATATTACAAATACTTGACGACAACAAGCTTTCAGAGATTTTTGGTGAATTATTTTTATATAAACGCAGAGAACTATGGAGCGCAGGCTATTTCGTTGATCGATGGTCACGATTCGATCCACCGAGCGCGGTGTCCGCCCTATGGAGCACTGTACGATCCTAGGAGACAGGTGTCCAGCGGTCGGTTGTCGACAATTACTATTAGAAAGAATCCTATAAGATTGCTCGTAATCTAAGCAAGTCTGGTATGCGGCATGCGCACCTCCGCGCATCTATAAGGCTTTGGTGCGGCTGAATGGTAATCGTATATACCTACTTGTACTTAGGCTCTTCCTGCAGCTGCTCTCACGTAGGTAGATAGATTCATATTATATGAGATGCCGTAGCAGTTTATTTTTTGTGCCATGATCAATTTCGTTACAGCTATAGTTTGATGACGTCATATTTATTAGGCTATGGAGATACATAATTTGCACAACTTTGGGTACAAAATAAGTTACAAAAATGATAATATGCAATAATGGCAACAACACAACGATGGCAGATGCAGATAAAGAATACATTAAAGTGTATTTTCGAGTATATACATTTATAGTCGATGAGGGACGCCCTTGGTATGTGTGTAGGTAGTATACTCTTTTTTTCAAGACGCAGCGCCCACATTTAAGTTCAATTACATGTATGTAGGCTATACACATGGTGAGTTTTTAATTAAGAACATCCTTGTTGTGGGTGAATTAGTACGGAAAAGCATGCAACTTTTGATTTAAAAAAAAATAAAAAAATATATTTTTATTTTGTTTTTTTTTCATTGTGAAATTTGTAAATCTTATATATCAAAGAAAAGTTTGAGAAGCGTTGAGCGCGCTGCGCCGTATAGCGGCAGGTAAAATATCACTAGGTAGCGCATCGTGCTCATAGATTTTATACTATTTTGTAAAAATAAAGTTTTTAAAAAAAATAGTTTTTTTTTTCTAAAATTCTTATTAAAAGCTGATTAGTTCACCGTACTGATTCACCCATTACAAGGATGTCACTAATTATAAACTCACCCTGTATTCTCGGCGAAAGTGGGCACTTTAGAGTGGATAAACGTAATTCACATGTGATAAACTCATACTAACTAGCGTAGATCCATATGTTTCAATATTGTCATTGTCGGTACGTTGCACCTCGAGCAGAATTTAAGAATATAAGTGGCCAACTGTCCAGATGAATTTTGATCTCACATGGATGTTCCACATCCCTGCATCTGCTTAATAAATAAAACTGACTATGTATAAAGAAGTATTGTGATTTGGGATAACAGCAAGATGACTACTGCGGTGGGACCATTTTGGTTTCTATGAAACTTTAGTCCTCACATTTTTAATTGTGAAATTGCTTGCGGTTTTGGCATGTTCAGGATAGAAAAAAGAAGGGAGAGAAATCATGATAAGGCGGGATTTTTAAACGAAATCTGGTGCAAGCATTTTGAAGCCGCTAGATAGGCTTTTGGTCTAGCTTACTAATAACACAATATGCTGTGCTAATACAGAGGTCGTATGTGCAGTGACCGTAATCGAAGATGGGCAGAATCAGAGTATTGATTAGAAGAATCCTGATGTCTCTAGTGAGGTTCTCTGTAATTCGGTAGAGTTTTAAACCGAGAAAAATCTATCGATATATCAGCTAGATATGCCCTCAGATACAAATAAGTTGGCTCCATACCCTTTGCTCGTAAATCACGTGACAGAGAGAGCAATACATTGAACAGTATGCGAGAATAGCGCGCCTATATGCTTCGCGGCAGCTCTCACATCGGAAACGGTCGGCTGTCTGCCAGCTGACTGTGACCAAACTACTACTGGTCGGCTTTCAGTAGTAGTTTTAAAGTGGTTATTTTCGAACTCGAAAGGCATATCTAGGGGATCATATATCGATGGAAAAACCCCTTTTGGGTTTTCTGCTTTATATGGGTATCCAATAGATTATTTTCATCGAGTTAAATTTAGCCAGATTTCATTTAGAACCAATGACCAGGTGTGACTATTTAGCACAGTTGAGCAGGAAACTACGGGACCAGTTTGATAAATTAGTAAAATCATCGTTAACTTTTCGTATTGCAGAGTCTGCTTAATCTACATCAAATGACATACATACTTACGTATCATCTGCATATATCACCTCTATGCCGACGACATCCAAACAAACTCTCACTGTCGCCTGGAAGATATTGATACAACAATTGCTTATGTAAATGAAGATCTATCGATGATTTACGAGTGGTCCAAAGCACATGGACTGCTCCTAAATCCTCTCAAAACGCGGACGAGTATCGACGGTAGCAGTTACTTTACCTCGAGGATTAATATAAATGAAGTCCTTAAGATCTGCATCGGCGCGGATGAGGTCTCTTTCAATTTCGAAGTTAAAAACCTCGGTGTCCATATGGACGACAACCTCTCATGACGGCCACATATTCGAGAAACGCGACGCAAACTCTTCGGCCGATTTCATTCGCTGAATAAGCTGAAAAATATCCTCCGGGAGGAGAGCAAGATTACGATTTGTCAGTCTGCTCTCCTCCCCCTTCTGGATTATGGAGATGTCGCATTTCTCGACCTCACAGAGGAGTTATCCACCAAAGTTGAGCGTCTCCAAAATGTTTGCATTCGGTATATCCATAGCCTCAGAAAATTTGACCACATCACGGAGTACAGAGAGAAGCTTCACTAGCTGTCGACCCGGGAGAAAAGTGGCATGCGAGTTCTTTGTATGCTTTTCAAGATCTTGAATGGCGTCGCTCCCAATTATCTTACCGGCAGATTTACCGCACTATCGGCTCATGGACGCCCTCTGAGATCAAAAGACAACCTGCTACTCTCTATCCCTTCACCGTGCATGGAGCCCGCATTTAGAATGCTTTGCCGAAAAATGTGAGAACCACGCCAAGCATAACAAGTTTTAATAACAGACTCAGAGAGCATTTGAAATCTTCCAGATAAATTTCCTTTCCCTTCCCAATCCCCTCTTTTTTAAACTATAGCGTCCTTATGATTATGACGTCCTTATCAGATTATTTTGGTTTGGCACATTACAGAATTGCATACATTACAGACAAAAGACATTCGAACAAGAGACAAGTTAACATCATTCAGAAATTCTCTACTTATAGATTTATTTGGACTAATGCCAGTTTCTAAGGTTTTAAATAAATATTAATTCTTAGTTTCTGCAAACTCATAAAAACAGAAATAATAATAAAACATCGATGTTTTATTATTATTTCTGTTTTTATGAGTTTTTGTGCCAGTTTTGGGAGATTTCCACGTAGCAAAAAAAAAACAACCTCTTTGGAGTTTTACTATGGACACAAATAACAAATAGCCATTTTATGATGACATAAAAAAATATTAAATTATAAATAGACCTGTTTACTTAGCCGATAACGCATTTTATGCCTCTAAACTAGGAATAGAATATAAAGACATTTTATGCACATTTTATGACATCGATATAGCGATATATTACAGTCAACCATTTAGGTTGATTGTAAGTTAGTAGACTCGTAAGTTAGTACAGTCAACCATTTAGGTTGACTGTACTAACTTAGCGATAACGATAACGAGTTATCACTAGTCAGTCAACTAAGCCATCGTGTATTATTCATCGGTGCTTTAGTAAATATATCTGACGACACATTTGTGCCATTGAAACAATATAATTTGTGCCATTAAAACAATAAAACAATAAACAATTTTGCCATTAAAACAATAAAAAAGAAGAAGACGACCTCAGTCGGGCCATGACAGCTGACGACTTTAGAGACAGGAGTATGAGCGACTCGCGCTAACTTTTAAAACAAAAAATGAGGACGTTAGCCTATGTCGGACAATAGATACCGGACCGTACATTTGTGTTATAAAAAAGACCTGTCCGGTAAAAAGGGGACGTATGGGCACCCTACTGGTACTTCGATTATGATTATGAAAAAATGCTGAATAGGTAGATTACCTGCGAGTAAGTAAGTACCTGAGACACCTGCAGCACTGCGGATCCTAAGATAATAAAAATATAGACAGAGCATTGTTCGCGCACTTCAGCGTAGTTACAGCAACAAAGTTGCCGGATGCTGCTTACCTTTCATCCATAGAACCAGGGCCAATAAATATTACCTGGAGTCAACCTAAAATAACATCCCATTGTTGGGCGGCCTCTATCCAAGCATGCCAAATTAGACATTTTGAAAGGTAGGCAGACTTCATACTTTCGAGAAAGGACCACCTCAACCCCAACAAAAGGGAGACCCGCTATTTATTGGGCTTGACTAAACCTTCCGGTTGCCGTGCAATTGTTGTATTACCTGTGTAAATACATATGTTTGATTGGCCTGTCTAACGCTTCTATTTAATCATGATGGATAGTTTGTTTAGTTTGAATTTGAGTTTTGAATATAATTCTGCTCCTACAAAAAACAAATAGAATACGGAGAAACACGAAAGCTGCAAATTTAAACGGACGAATTTACAGAAGTAGATATCTATAACTAGAGCTGTCAACTACAACGGGCGAGCTCTTCATCTCAGGAAGTTTTAACTATAGGACGTTCTATCTCCCGTGAGTAGAGTGTAGATGACTTGGGACGACAACAATCCATTGTCTAGTTACGCCACTCGCCCGTAAGAAGCCAACGTCTTACCGCTAGATAACCAGGTTAATCAACTAGGAGGCTGACACTCGCGCCATTACTTCCAGTTGCAACCCGGTCTCCCGGCTGGTTACAGGTTCGAGGTCGCTTGCGCGGTCCTCTCCCTTACGTAGCAGTGATACGGTGTTTACTAAATCTATCGCGAACCACGGCATCCTTTGCCCGGTTTTTTACCCGGAATCGGGTAGCCGAATGGTCGTTTCAAGAGCAGTTGCCGTAACGTTAACAACTACCCCCATTCTATAGGAAACAATACTGTTTCCAGACTCCCCCCAGCTATCAGTCGGAATGCACAATCGATTGACTGACGCCGCACGGTGCGCAAACCGCCCAGGAGCGCCCGAATGTTGACTTCTAGAGGAAACTGGCTTGCAGGCCGCAGAGTCCTACCCGGGCTTGCGCTTCTGCGTGGAGGCCCCGGATGGGTGTTGTTGTACCGTGCGTTTAGCCGACCCTACACATGGATCTTAGTGGCCAAACTGCAACACGGTCCTGTTAGATATCTATAATGATGAATAGATTATCGCAAGGATGGGAGTTCAAGAAAGTGACAAACTGACAAAAAACAAGACGAGATAAAACGACCAGCTACAGCCAAAGAAAGTGGATCAGGGGAAAGTAACACTGCACTAGAGACAGTTGAAGCCGGTTTTTAACTGCTTGTGATGCAGATTAGAATTAATGATATAATCGAACTTCGAGCTAACAAAAGTGTGTAACACAATGTATCCCCAAAGGTCCTTAATATTTAAATACTTTAATATAGGTAGTTTGTTATTATTTCAAGAGCTCCATGGCTTCATGATTTCCGTAAGATGGGTGCTGATATTCATTCACATATTTTTATCAACAACCAAAACAATAACCCGACATCCTGACCAATTTACTGCATCCCTTCTATTCTAATCATCTGTATTCAAGCCCCATGCACAACACTACTAATCATTAGCAGCGCCAACAATAAGAATAAGGCTGTTGATTGGTCTGTGAGCCTCTGTGGCATTTTCTATAATATATCGTTTTGCGCCAAGGGCTATCCACTGCACTTGGCAACAGCTGCTATCATAAATCCAAACGCAAATTTCATCGCAATCAACTCACTCGCAAGAAACCCACTCACGAGGAGCACCTATTACACAGAGAGATCATTAAGATTTGTAGAAATATACATATTTGTATTTTCAGTTTCCGTATATCTTTGAGATCTGAGATGATGTATAACTTTGTTTTTATCACAAATTCTTAGTTCAAAATATAATATCTTAGTTCAAAATATAATATAATAAATGTAATATCTGGATTTCAGATAATACATAGTTTAGAACTTTAAAATTTGTTGAAATAATGAATTATCGACTTATTAAATAGATATTTGTAGTCAATCTTTCAGTATTTCTTCATATTTTAATAACTAGTTGCACTATGACTAATGGCAACAAAAAAATGCCTATATAATAACGATTATTCAACATGCTTCTTAAATTAATTTCCAAAGTTATTACATTTTTTTCCAATCGATTGATTATTTGGTGTGAAAATCGTGAAATATTTTGTTTTTCTGTGTAATGCGGTTAAACGGTTTTAAGTTCAGTGTCAAGCGAGTACTCAGTATACGGTATCGGTATGCCCTTAGTCACCGATGAGTCAAACCACATGAGTTTTACATAATTATTTATAGAAACCTAAGTAACATCCTATATAAAATTTGGGCTTCTCACATTGCTACTAAATGTCAAGAATAGGAAAAAGATCAAAAAAAAAAACTAAAAACACTTATTTTCTTTTCAAAACAACCTTCCATGAAAATCAAGGTATATTTGCAGTCCCACGAATAAACTCTTAAAACAGTAGTTATAATCCAAAGTTAATATATAGCGTTGTTAAAATAGCAGTTTTTAACAACTGCACAGGTTTTCAGGGTCTCGAAACCGCTGACCATGCGACTTATATTCGATTCCTACAAATGTGAAATAATCATTTGGGCTCAAGATGAGACTGCACGTAGGATATTCCATCAAATCGATGAAACCGGCTCAAAAAACTGCTTTGTGAAACTCGAATTAAAATCGAGTTTACACAATATTCTACGATAATATCGTAGTGGATATTCGACTTGTTATGCAACATTTTGGGTTACCCCTACAGAGTTCCGCTATTATTTCTGCCAAACACACACTTGTGTAGAAATCGGCGATAATAAGTTATCCGTTTTTGGAAGGGGGTGGTTTGTTAAATTGATTTCGAGATAAATGAAGTAATCGTTTTTGTTTCGACTTTCGAAGAAGCAAACCGCTGATTGTCACTTTATTTCGGGCTCATATATTTCCACTATTAATCACCTGAGACAATGGTAATAAAATTCGAAAAATGTTTGTTATGTCTAGAACTTTATTATAAGTTATTTCTTAATATCCTTAGTGGTTTACGAGTTTATTAATTCAAATTTTAAAATGATAGGTAGAAAGTGAAGGATTTCAGAATCGAAATCGCGATCATTATAGCCGATAAAATATTGGTTAAATTGCAGAAGAAACAAAAGAGTTTTAAAATAGAAAGCAAATAAATTATAATATATACTTATATACAATAACTAAATCAGTAACGCATTTTAGGCCGCTTCATCCAGACGAAATTTGAGAAACCATATGATACCGCGCTTCGACCAGTTATTTTTGTGTAAACAGACCAGTGTTCACATAACAGTATGGTTTGAGGTGCTGGTTTATTCCGAAGTAGTAGATTCCTGATCATTTCGGTGTGTTCTAGCGTAATACAGAATTTCTTTTGTTTAATTCTTTGATGACGTTGAAAGCGATCTTTCTGTATCACCTTAATTATGGTTATCTCATCCTTATGAACTTAAAGAATGCTAAAAGGTATCATTGCAGTGTACCTGGTTAATAGGAAAGAAATGTTTGGATTTTCCTCAGAGAGGCTGGTAGATCATAATTAGGAGTAAAGTATTTGATGATGGTTTCTCAATAATGATGATATTTGATGATGAAAATCAATAATGTCAAAATAGCAGGTACCTACTATGCCTGCACTAATAGGGGAAGGAGACCCAAAGCGGGCCCCTTAAGAGAAAGGTAATATTATTTTTTATAGGAATGACATACAGAAACTTATTTCTTATCTTGAAAAGCTTGATTTGAGGCTTTTGAATAATGTTTATTAAAAAATGCCAGAACACTAAAAGCAAAAAAATATAAGGCAAATTACCAAACTCCCACGAATGCCCGCTTTGCCCGCAGGGGGGGGGGGGGGCTTAAAGCGGGCACGTGGTTTTTTCGACAGTAAGTAGTTGCCGACAAGGACTAACCTCAAAAGTTTAAGACAAGTAAATGTAAATACAAGCAAATCCCAACCAGATAAGCACTCAATAACGAATGGGTTGTAATAATAGAATGTATAAAACAAAAATAGAATAAACACAAGTAATACCTCGAAATTTAAAAAAAAATCCTATTATTTTTTTGCACTGATTCTAAACGCGTGCTCGCAGACGAACAGGATAACTGCAGCAAGGTGACAAGGCTTCACCCTCGCGGTACGGGAGTATGCCATTTTTTAAAAATTACTATAAACGAGAGTGCCCGCTTTAGGCCCTATGTCCGCTTTAGGCCTCATTACCACTCTTTTCCAGTAGATCGTTTTTTTGATCTGGAGACTCTCCGATTTCCCAAAAATATCCCAGTGCCTTATCCGGCGTAATCTCGGCTCACTGCTTCTCAGCGTGACACTCAGCATCGTTTTCTTCACGGCTCTTTGTGCAACATTGGGTCTTGCATTCCTGGCAACAGAGTAGCGCCGGTCAGGTCTGCGTCGTCGATCGGGTCCGTGGGCGCGGAGGTCGAGTCCACGAGTCCACCGCGATGACGTCATAGCGGCGGCCGCAAAGCGGCCTCACAAGACTCAAGCGCCTCGCTCGGATTTCTGGTCTGGGCTCTCAGCATCACGTGGACACCGACCCGATTCAGACCATACACTCTTGATACTTAGTATTTAACAAGACAAAGCTTAAACTTAGTATTTAAAAAAGGAATTATTATACATAAAACCGTTTTTACTTTCAGTTAAAAATAGACAAATCACTTTAAATAAAGTATGGCATGACAACGGAATGCTTAGATAGACATTGACTTGCCCAACGGTTATAATATATTATGTTTCTCAGATCCTATTGTTTTTTTTTATACTAACAATGTGCATGAAGAAATTGGTTAACATTATATTTATAGCGAAAGCTTTTTTACCTCATTATTAATATATTTTACAAATATGTCATTTATTTTAAATTTATATATAAATCTGTATCCGCATAAATCCAACGTTGGTAAAATACCTCGAATATTAAAGAAAATAATAATAATAGTTATAATAATGATAAATAATGAGAGGCGTGATATTTTTTTGGTAGCAGATTGGATTTTTCATGCTAGAATCAAATATGATAATTTTAGTTATATAGAGAATATTCGGAACTTACAAGTTTAAAGAAAATTCAGTTTTTAGCAGTTAGCTAGTTAAAATGGTTAGTTAGCCATCGTGTCGTGTTAGCATTGCAGCGACGACGTGATCTAAAACTGAAAGTAGCTTTCCAGGATCAGAGGGGTTAATTTCTTGATGGTGTTCTATCTTTCAGGTAGATCTACCGTTCGGCGCCGATCTACGCCATGGCGATCTACGCCAATCGGATGTGCACTCTGACTGACTTTTGAAGGAATCTGGAGACTATGGAAATATACTGTCTCCTAAGCAGCGAGGGTGGATGTTGACCTGTCGTCAACCACTCTTAAAATGGCCATCAGGCTACCTGATCGTGAATTCAGAGCCGGGCAAAAGATGCCATTGGTCCGCGATAGATTCAATCTGAATCACCGCTGAATTACGGTAGTAGAGGCTGCGTAAGCAATTTCGGTCCCGTACCCAGTCGGGGAAGCAGATATCCGAAAGGTTAATTCCAGGCGGAGATATCGTATCTAGTGTTGGTAGGATATCTCCGTCTCCGTCAACTAGGGAACGAGGTAGCTCCACTGAGTTACCTTCCTAGAGCGTCGCCGTAAGGCGTTGGACTCTGGCGGGTTCGTGGGTTTGCTAGACGGTAGGTTTGTGCCGCCCCAAAGTTTTCTACGCTCATCCCACGGCTGAAAGGACAATCACAATTATCGTTATACCAGCGTGGGGTGACTGGTTCGCCCGTTGTAGTCGACACCGGCCAACTGGTACCCTAGTCTCCAGTTCACCTTATCTATGTGTTTTCTTTGGGTTCTGGTATTCTTCTATATTATGTTCTTTTCACCTTTTAGTCGAGTCTGCGACCCGTCGCCGCAGAATCACATAGGTACTCTGCTTTTCTCGTGCCTATCGAGATATAACTATCAGTCTTCTCTTTTATCCAATCTATGATTCTCTCCCCCTACCCCCCCCCCCCCTCTCTATCGAAATTTTAGCCTTCCAGCGATCAATATCTGAAAGGCAATCCCTTCCTCGATCAAAGTGTCTTTCTGCAGGAGACCAATAAGGCTTTCGAGGACGAGCGTCGCCTTAAACGGCCAAAAGCGTCGAATCGCACCATAAATTCTGACGCGAAGCGGCGACACGATGTCGGGCGAACACCTGCGTTCTCGCGAGATGAACAACACCCAGCACACCATACCAGCTCCACCGCCTTGGACCCAGAGAGCAAAATCCGCCGCGGCCGCGGTCCCTCTTACGACGTTCCGCCGCCCGCGCGGCCTCTCCATACCTGTGAGCTTTCCACGGCGGCTTATGTCTTTTTAAAAAGGCATTGTATGGGCGTTCTGCGGCGGTCGCGGCAACAAGTTTCCACCCGCGTCTCGTACCGCCACCCCCACCGACCGCGGGCGAAACTTGCGCCGCCCGACGGAATATTTTAGTGATACAAGTTTCGCCGCCGATCGCCGTACGGAATGTACGGCGACGCGGGGTGAACAATTCAGGTGGGCGAGCGAGACGCTCATGGGAATTCGTGTCCAACGAGACCACGAGGAAATCTCCTCGCGCTTTTTTTGTTTTCTTTCTTTTTATTACTGATTCTTTCCTGTGGAGCGGCCGGCCTCTCGCCTACTATAAATGAGAATGAGCATATTATGGCCGGATTCTTTGTAAAGGAGCCGCCCGCGCCTTATTTGAATCTCAATCGTGTTGACGTGGAAATGAGCCTTTGTTGATTTGCCACTTGACTAATTAACTTTATAGGTATAGAAGAATTTACTCTAAAATCTACTTAATTATTAAACTTCCGCTGGTAACATACAATTTGCATCTTTCAGGGGTAACATGGGGTACTCTAACACCAATTTTGAGAGCTATTTCAATGGGCCTAAAATATTGTTTTACATCAATCATCCATAATATGGATGTGACTATACAAACATAACATATTATGTGTTTGTTTAGTCTATTATACATGTTGGTTAATTGTTCCTATGCAGTATAGACCACTCACGGCTCAACTCACGGCTCAGCCCCCATCCGGTAGCCTCCGCGTTGAAGGTCGATACTGGAAAGAACTGGAAAGAACATCAGACCTTGAAACCTAATCGTGGTCAAAGTTCATTCCAAGACTTTTCTAACAAGTCCAAACACAGCTATGATACGATGTTCCATCATGAAGTTCCAGTTCATATCTTCCGACTCCATCATCAGACTCCGGTTCAGACAGTACCATATTATTGTATTGTCATCAGAACTACATACAGCTGCCAATTTTCATGACGCTACGATCCTTGGAAGACGGTTAAATTAGTTACCTTAGATTCCATTACATAGTTACATACAGGTCGACCTAATAAAAGCGTGTTAAAAAAACGGAAATGATGATCCATTTCATGATACTATAATTAGGTGAGTAATGAACCGATAGCAACCAACCGACTAAAAACTTACACGTGCAAGATGAAGTTACTAATGAGGTTGTTGCAGCGACAAATGCGATATCTGGGTGTGACGAGCAAAAAGAGAGAGACAGTAATATAAGTACCTAAACATATTTCAGGCAGTCTATCACGCGAGGGCTCTCTCGGAACATTATTTGAATCTCTCGGCGATTATCGCTTCAACAACAATAAACAAAAATTTTATAAAATTAAAAAATAAAAAATACAGGGATGAAAATATTACAACTAGAGCTATCAACTAAAACGGGCGAACCTGTCACCTCAGGAAGTTTTAACGATATTAGATAGTTCTGTCTCCCGTGAGGTGAGCGTAGAAGACTTGGGACGAAAACAGTCCACTGTCTAGTTACGCAATCGCCCGTCAGAGACCAAACGTCCTACGGCGAGGCACCGGAAAAGTGCCCAGTGGGCAGCCTCGCCCCCTGACTACTAGTTTAGAACGATATCTCCGCTGCAGGATACCTTCGCTCCGCAGGATACCTCCTACCTCCTGAATGGTTACAGGTTTGAGGTCGCTTGCGCGGTCCTCTCCCGTATGTAGCATTGATACGGTGTCTACCAAATCTATCGCGAACCACGGCATCCTTTCCCGGCTCTTCACCCGGAATCGAATGGCCGAATGGTCGTTTTAAGAGCAGTTGCAGTAAGGATAATAACTACCCCAGCCCTATAGGAAACATGACTGTTTCCGACTCCACCGGCTGTTATTCGGAATGCACAATCAATTGGTTGACGCCGCACGTTGCGCAAACCGTCCAGAATCGCCCGAAGGTTGGCTCCTAGGGGAGACTGGCCCGCATGCCAGAGTCCTACCCGGTCTCGCACTTCTGCGTGGAGGCCGCCGGATGGGTGGTGACCCGTGCGTTTAACCGACCCTATACAACTGGGTCTTAGTGGCCAACCTGCAACAGGGCCCATGAAAATATTACAGAAATTTTACGGAAATGAAAAAAAGATCGAAATCTAAGGAAATGGCAATCAGAAAAAGAGCAGATCGAAAGGAATCCAAAAGACGGGGGCGCCGAAGAAGATTAGCGGCGGAGGCAAACGGTACGAACAAACTACGGTTCGGACACAACTGAGGTCTTTTTAGTTTCTTTCAGGAAAATTAACGGTGTTGCCAACAAAATATTTTACTCAATCTTATATATAAAAATGAATCGCCGTGCGTTAGTCTCGCAGGATCTCGGAAATGACTCAACCGATTTGAATACTTTTTTAAAAATTTTGTTTGCCTTAATTCAGGGGTGGTTTACAAAAAAAAAATATTTTGGAAAAACTCAAACAAACAACTGAAAATCGAAAAAATCGAATTTGGTCATTTTGGGAACATTGTCCACTTTCTACATCGCGGCGATCGTATTGTTTGACAGCTGCGCCATCAAACTGTCAAACTGTTATTCATTCCGTATTCAAAAAGTCGAAGTCAAAAGTCGAAAAAGTAAAAAATGGCAAAGGAGACAAAAAAGTCAAAAAAGTCGGAAAAGTCAAAAATTGCAAAAGTCAAAAAAGTAAAAAAATAAAAAAGGAAAAAAATGGGAAAAGCCAAAAAAGTAAAAAAAGGAATATTTTGAAAAAGTCGGGAAAGTCAAAAAGTCAAAAAATGCTAAAAAAGTAAAAAAACGGTCGGAAAAGTAAAATAAGTCAAAAAAATAAAAAAGGTTAAAAAAAACAAAAAGTCAAAAAAAAGTTAAAAAAGGCGAAAAAGTTGAAAAAGTTGGGAAAGTTAAAAAAGTCGAAAAAGTCGAAAAATGGGAAAAAAACGAAAGTCAAAAAAGTCGGAAGTCGAAAAATGGGATAAAGTCGCGAAAGTCAATTAAGTCCAAAAAGTCAAAAAGTCAAAAAATGCGAAAAAACAAAAGTCAAAAAAGTTAAAAATGGAAAAAGACAGAACAGTCGGTAAAGTCGTAAAAGTCGGAAAAGTAAAAATAGCTGAAAAAGTCGAAAAGTCGGAAAAGTCTGAAACTCTTCCAGTTATTCCACGTTCAACTGTAGCTGGCGAACTAAACGCGTGTTTAAAGTCATCAAATTTGTGGCGACATGTGAAGACAGTCCGATTGACGACTAACATGCAATAGAAAGTTTTTGCAATAAAATCGAAATGCAGATGTATTTTTGTAGCAATTGTTGTACATTGGTAAAGGGAAAGTCGCAGTTGACCGACCGGATTCATCACATTGTCCACTGATTTCTGTCAGTTGACCGAATCGAAGGAGGAACTCTATTGGCGTGTTTTTCCGAACGTAGCGCAAAAATTTAAATACCATTATTAGCTGACCGAACGAGCCAATTAGCGGTGAAAAACAAATATGTCGATGACCTCAATGCGACCATTCAAAATGTAATTCAGGGACAGTTCTTTGCCTTCAAATCGATAGATACAATTATCAACCAGAATGAGGTAGTCAACTATCCCACAGGATTTTTGAATTCGCTGGGATTACCTGGATTCCCACCTCACATTTGCAATAGAAATTAGGCTCAGTCATCATCATGCTATGTAACATCAATCAACCTCGACAATCAACATCAATCAACGGATTTGCCATTCGATTTTAAACGGCTGAAATTCCCTGTGCGTCTGGCCTTCGCGATGACAAATCACGCGTGTTGGAAGTTTGCGGAATTAACTTGGAATTTCCGTATTTCGCGCATAGACAACTGTATGTCCCGTGTTCGCCAAACAATCGGTCGGAAAGCCATCATTTTTGTTTATTTACGCGCCGGAAAACAAAACGAAGAACATAGTTTACCAGAATGTTTTGTGTTGAATGTGAACTGCAATTGTATTTCATCATGTAAATTAAATAGATTAAATTTATTTTAATTACAAACGACTTTCATTTAATCACCAAACAAAACTCAAACCGTATATGATTCGGCTATATTATGGATTTCAATTAATTGGATTTGGAAGGTTGATTAGGATTAATAAACGCTTATGAAGAGTTACAATCAATTCAATTTTAGGTGGTACGAAGTTCACCGGGTCATCTAGTAACTAAATAAATATAGCCTTAACAAATACAACCAATCGAGACTGACGAGGGATACACGCATAGGAAAATGCTCGAACGACCTAAAAACTTGCCACTAAGAAGCAATATATTATTATGCACATTTCTAGAACTTAATACGATCAGAAAAAACGGCTAAGACCTATAAGATGAATTACACATCCTTCTCAGATAGTCATATACACATACTAATCAAACTAACCGAAAGCAGAAAGACGATGAGCTTGGAAAGATTGTGATACTTTGACAAAACGAAAGAGGAATATGATGAATTGTCACAAGACAACGGCAAAGTGTGGAAAATAGTGCAGGAAGTATATAAAACTGATGAAACGGATAAGAAAACCTGCGAAGAGGAATAAATTTATTTTTTATTTATTTAAACAACAACATGATTTACAGACGAATGGCTATGAGATTCGGTATACAGTACTAAAACGTGTAAGAAAAACAAGTTGAACCCATAGCCGTTGGCTCATCGCTTACCTAACTGAGCAAGAACGCCCGTATCTAGGGATGCTGAAATTTAACTTACCATATTGCGAGCTGACAGGTATGACGCTCGATAATATAATTATTATTGAAATAAAGTTCAAAACATTCATTCTTGCATAATACAAATACACACACACAAAGAGTTATACCAACATACAAAAAAAATAGTAGTAAGAAATTATTATTGAACCCAATACCAATATATAGTAAGACATAAATTCAATGAATACATATTTAAAATAAATATACATTTTAATACAAAATATTAATATACATAAAATGGAGACATCAGACAAGAAACACAGAAAGTTTCAAAATATACCAAATATTTTGGATGAAATAAGTAAAAGAAATGGACACTAATAATTAATAATGTAAATACATTTAGGTGATGCTCTACATGCATTTGCGTGAAACGATTTTATGAGAGTAGAGTAGGAAGATAAAAACTTAATAGTATTTTAAAATAAAACAATCTAAACAATGTATAAAAACATTTTTTTTATTTATTCGTCTCGGATATTTTTCATATATTCATTACTAAATATCTAACTGCCACTTTATCTGATATTATTTTTATACAATATTTTTTATTGCTTATTTTTCGTATTAATTATTACTCGTATTTTCTCTAGCTTAATTATGAAGTACACTTAATTAGGTGTTGTTACACGTTATTCAGTTCTCAAAACAATCTTGAGCTTCATACTTGACGTGACCATACGTCCCGCTTTTGGCGGGACAGCCCCGCTTTCAGGCTTTCTGTCCCGCTGTCCCCAGCGAGAGCAAAAATGATCCGCTTTCGCAAACACACCAAAAGATAATGTAAGCCCTAAAGATGACAAAATTACAAGCTGGAATTCTGAGAATGTTTCTGCTGAAGACCGTTGGGTGTAGTTGTTCAAACACTTCCGTGATAACAGTCTCAACTGTACTAATTTTCGTATAATTATTCAGTACGTTTTATGTCTGCCTTGATGTAACGAACCTGTCGAAAGAGTTTTTTCGCTAATGAATAAAATATGGACAAGCGAACGTTTGGAAAGCCAATTTGATTACCGATACTAACATTAATAAATCATGTAATCAGCTCCATTTTACTTAAAAACTAGACCCGATATTTTGAAACAAATTTGCTCCTCCGACAAATATTAAACAACTGCGTAGATATTAACTTATTATTATTTGTTGTCATGTTTTTCATGTTTGAAAAAAAAGTTTTAAAAGACCAATAAGTTTTTTTTTCTACAAAATTCTGCAGGTTTCCCACGTTGACGAAAACAATAAATGGACACGTTATTCATACTCCTTATTTATTAGAGCTATCACAGAATCATTTTTCTTTCTCTTAGTTATTACTTTGATAAGAAAGCGCACAATTCGTCTATCTTGGTACGGGTGCGAGCGCGCAAAGCGAGTCTATCTTGGTACGGGTCTCGGCCTAGTTAGGCAGACTTTGTATATCGCCTTTTCAAGTTTTTCGTTTCGGAAATAGGTTAATTCTTATTCTAATTCTTAAAAAACGTGGACGAGTTAAAACTTTACAATAAACTTAAAACGCGTTTCAAAAAACTAGTAAATTGGTGTTATTGTCTTTTATTAATTGATGTTAAGGTAAACCGTAACGATATACGAAAAGTTTTTATAATAACGATGTAGGATTATTTCGATATATCTATTTATAGGTTCACGCTCTTTTTTACAAATGTATAATAAACATCTAACCGATGTTAAGTGTCAAGATGGACATGGGTCCCTTTCCTAATTAGGTAGCCCTGTATTTTTAACCTCGTATTTTATCTTCGGTTTTTAGGTTCATCTTCCGCGTGCCAGGTCGTAATTTTTCGAAGCGAATCGAATACCAAAGCGGGTCCATTTAAATTATTAAGCCATTTATCCGCTGGGTGTTTTGAAACCAGGAAATGTGGCCACGATTTATAAACCCATTTTAATATGACTTAACGCCACTTGGAACACCTCGTAAATATAAATTATTTATACACGTGTTGTATTTATAGTTGGAAGTGTCAACGCGCGCGCGGAGGAGAGACTGATCGAGTTATTCGCTTTGGGAAATAAAGGCACGCGGCAAACTTGGACATTTACAACAAAAAAAAAACGGTAAAATCGAAAAAGAGACTATCGCGGCCGATAGTCAAGGACTGATTTCATCTAAATATTAATTTCATAAATAAAATCGACGAACGACCTCTACCGGTCTGCAGACGAACACGGTTGAGTTCCGTTTCATCTGTTGGCCCTTAGCCGAGAAACGAACCCGGCCGCCCGGGGCGGTAATATTTTATTAGAAGGCAGAATTCAAATATTATTAGTCTAGGTACCTATAAGAGACATTGGCGTACCACAAAGCCTTGCAAACCTAATGATCAAACAAATATGTTTAGGACAATCCGTCAACCACGGGAACAACAGGCCAGGGTTGAATCATTCATAGGAACAATCTACGCATAGGTACTGATGAGGGCGCTCACGGGGCATTGTGGCCTGAACAAACACATGTTCAACCTCAAGCTCCGAGACACAAAAATGTGCAGGTTATGCCAAGGGGCAGCGAAAAACTCCCTGCACCTCATGTGCGAGTGTGGCCCGCTGATGCGGAAAAGATACACCAAATTTCAAGTCTCGAAGTCCAATATTTCGAGTTTTAAAGATATCTAATGCGCCCTCTGTGGACCGATTAAGACCTCAACTTTTCAACTCTTGTCATGACCATATGATGACAAATTTTAGCTCAATCGGATTAAGTGTTTGGACGCTATCGTATGGGTATATATACACACACAGACAGACATACTTTAATCTGGAAATGGTCTTAATATTGTCAGGAGGACTCACAATGGATATTTCTAGCGCGTTCACAATACTTTCCGTCCTCGTCAGTTGGTAGGCCGGGAAAGTAAAATAAGTTTGTAACAGATTGTAAATTTGCTTAAACATTATCGCATTCCATCTTCATCACCCATCTCTATAATCAATCTTAGTTTTCTGCAGTTTTTAATTAGGTATAATATTTATATCTATAATTATACATTAATTTGATTGAATATTTTTCGTAGCCCCCTGTATGTCGTGAAAACGTTTTCCAGAAACGTGAAACATGTTTGTTTGTTGCATATTATGATTAACTGGCAAATTCCTGTATAGGTACGTTCATTAGATCTATTTATTAGGGGCTCTCTAGACGATCAAGCATGCTTGTCAAGCATTGCGTCACGGGCTGGGCATGGATCGTAAACTGCAAGAAATATGCAAATATGTTTTTTAAATATTTACTAAAAATGCCTAATTTTGTAGTTTTATACCAGGGAGTCACGCCATTCATCAATCAATTACGTCTAATTAACGTGACTTTCTGGTATAAACTACAAAATTAGGCATTTTTGGTAAATATTTGAAAAAAATATTTGCATAATTCCTGAGGTTTACTATCCTCTCCCAGCCCGCGACGCGATGCTAGACAAGCATGCTTGATCGTCTAGACTTCGAGAGAGTCCCAGATACAATAACTGGCAAGGATGGTAATGGTAAGCTTAGAACAAATATTTTTATTATTACGAAAAGATTGCACCCACCCTCACACGCACGCACGCGCGCACTCAAGCGCGCACTCACACAAACACACCTTCACAGGCACTGGGACACATTCGTTATTTTACGTCATGTTACACCGTAAGTTTTTATAAAATAAATAAAATGGAATGAAATATTACCCTAACTTTGCAATTTCTTTCGCACACACCAACTCATGTGTAGGCACAATTTTGGTTTTTTATATCAAATATGTTCATGTTACACTGTAAGTCCCAATGACATAAATGAATTAACACCCCAAATCTTGCATTTCTTGCGTACACACACACAAGCACACACACCCTATTATATGTCATGTTACACTGCAAAAGAAATGAAATGAAATGAAATAATACCCTAACTTTTGTATATCTATTACAACGTAGCTAGCGATATAATACTTTATAAAATGTAGATAAAAGATTTAATAAAATTAGGTAACGCTCATAAGATAGAAGTACCAACAAGTATTCAACTTTGTCAGTACCTACCTCCTTTTTTATATTTCGTGTTTTTTGTATTACTTCTACTACTATTGACTTTCAATATGACACCTGCTTTCGAAAAAAGTCGATCCGTTGAAAGAATGGATTTTTCTGTGAAACCATCGAAATTCCGATATGTCGAATCAGATTATATCGATATCTAATATAGATTCATTTTGGACGACATATCGATATTTTCGATATAAAGATTTAAACTTTGCAACCCTGGTCGCGGTTAGGTCCAGTCTCCCGCGTGCATGCAGACGGGTGATACAGTGGATAGGGCTTTTTATGCATAAGCGAAGCAATTGAGAACCCAAGGAAGGCCTGTCCGAGATTGCCATTTTGGGAGTTCGCCACCTGGGCCTGGCCGAATTTACGATCAAGCCGAGTTGTGAGAAACACATTCACCAGACTCTTGCTGGGCAGAATTATAACCTTGCATTGCTAAAAAGCGAGAGCTGCAAGGTATCATTGTGAATACGCGGACGCCGCGACTAAGGAAAGCAACTTATAATTTTGTTTACTCTAAATCACCGGATACATCAAACAAATAGCCATTGAATAATTATTAGTCAACGTATATTAATCATATTAATTCGTCGTTTTCATTAGCCACTAATATAAACGACGGAGGCTAGTTTCCTTAAAGGTCAAAGCAGTTAGAGAACTTCTACTTGATAAAGCTGTCAAATTTGTCAAACTGTCCAGCAAAGTGTCTATAACAAAAGCTTCGTCCGACGCCTTAAAGTTTGTGGTGCCCTGGGCTCTAATATTACTTGGGGGCCTGCCTAATTAATCAACTAATTGCCATTTTGCCAAAAAACTGTTTTCTCGATAATGATGTCTAGGTCACTAGGTACACAATATATAAATAAACAGGACAATACAATATTTTATTTATTTAATATGTCAGACACACAAACACAACTGACATATAGACAAATCAACATTAATACTAATTGTAATAATATCTTAATTAGTAGCTTAATTAAGCAAGTAGTAATATTATTTGTAAACCTAGTTAATTTATGTAAGTAAGATTTAAACAAACATTCATTACTAGTTACCTATTGACAAGGCACTAGCCTCGGTAGGAACTCAACTGCTATACATAGATTTTATTTCTATGAATGAAGATTTAAAAAAAGGTATTGCAAAAGAATTTGTCGCTAGCGGTCCGCCGCATCCACCAAGAAATTGATACATGAAGCTTGTTCACTGCGATTGACTGTGTTTGCGAGAAAATACACTGAAAACAAGCGGCGGGGAGTCCCCCGGAATAGATGCGAGAATTTGATCTCAGGGTTGCCAACCTTATGATAGGAATTTTTAAAATTTGAGATTTTGTTTTTTAATTCTAAATATTGTACATTATTTTCAATTGAGGTTGGGGCCCTTTATATCCACGGGCCTCTGGGATGCAGTCCAAAAAGCCTTTATTAGATCCGCTCCTGAGTGCTTGAGATCCTTAAAAGCCATCAAACAAAACGGATGTTTAAACTTGCGACCTCTCGTCAAAAAAATTAGATCTGACAGAAGATGTGTTCAGCCTTTTCTTCTTCGCGGCGTATTACATACATTCTTTCTGACTAAATAATTGTCTTGCATTCAGTATTATTTTTAAATAATATTTACCTATTGCAACATTTGGGGGGTATCTAACACAACGGGCGAACCCGTCATCGGCGATTGTGTGGAATCAGCTAGATGCGGAAATGCGGTCATCTTCCCAATAACAGGAAATCCTTATACGCCACATGATGTTTTTTGTATGTGGGGTTTTTAAAAATGTTTTTTAAGTCTATTTTCTGGAAATCAAACAACACAACTTGAGTCAATTGCAGCGCTTGTAGTCTCATCGTGTAGTCTTGTGTTTAAAAGAAATCTGCCTTAGAAGCTAAGAAATATTTATTCTATTATTTACTCTTCCTCGGTTGTCTCATTTACTTTCCTCGCAAGAAAAGCATTGTGGACGCACTTCTGTATGTATGTCTGTCTGTCTTGTCTGTATGTGTATGTTCCTCCACGATAGCGCCGAAACGCTTCATCCGATTGAGCTGAAATTTAGCATGCAGTTTGGTCATTGTAAGACTTGAAAAGATTATGGTTGAAATCGTCCCACCAAAGGGCCCACTAGTCATACTTCAATTTTCAAATATTGAACCTAGAGACTTGAAATTCGGTACACATGTGCCTTGTTGTGCCGAGATCATATCGTGAATTGGAATATCTCATCTACAAGCATGTACCACACGAATAATATGTAAAGTCCGCCATACATTAATTAAATAATAAGACCCATAAAAGGGCGTCGCTTGCGATGCGTGGATCGTTCGAAATTCGAATTTAAAGGCTCACGGCGACCCACCTTTGCAATTTGATTTTTAAATAGAATGAGATTACGCGCATTTGAAATTCAAATTTTCATTGGGTTGCGTCGAATATTAACAGGGATTTTCGAAATAAGTCCCTAGCTACTTGCCGAGAAAGTCTTGGGCGACATTTTTTTCAATTATGGGGAAAATAAAGTCGGATATATTTTATATGTTTACCACCAAAATTCCATAGTGACTCACAGCCTAGGTGACTCGGGAAACCGCTTGAGTCAAGAGTCGAGCCGCGAAGCTAATCGTGAGAAGAGTTAATATTTAAACGAATTAATAAATTAGGCTTTCAAGTGTTTGCTCGGTTGAGACCACCTGAGCAAACAAGCGAGCTCTAAAGTCGACTGTATTCCCTCGCCGTGACGTCATACATACACCTTACAGCACACTATTCAGCTACGTGTTTGCGCTGCTCGAGCTGTAGTTTGGTCAAACATTCGATTGACATTAATTAGGATTAAACTAAAGTCGCTTTCCGTTTTACTTTCATACATTCCTCACATGTCATGAGAAAAATATTTGTTGTATTCAAATAATTAAAATGACTACATTTAGAAGATATCCATTTTGATATCAAACCAAACTTTTCGGGGTTAACAAGGAAAGAATGCTTAGGTTAATAGGCACAGAAATATGTTGTTAAAACGTACTATATTCGCATACTTCATCGTTTCCACAGTTGAAAATGAGTCCAAATGTAATAAATCTCGATAAATAATAAAATCATAGCATCAAAAACTAAAAAAACATGTTTTTGTAGATACTGCACTAAAAAGTAAAAAATCAAAAACAAAAAATAATTAACCACTCTGATATCAATGTATACCTCTAAGGGCCTTAGTGTAGGTCATGTTTGTAATTAAATATATTATTTGACTGTAAAAGTGTGGGACACTTTTTCTTGCACGTAATATTTCATAACAATTTCACTGCTTTTTGGAAGCATTATGATGATTTTATTTCAAGAAAAAGCGCCACCTTTTTTACACTTATATCAAAACGTGATAGTTATAAAAAGGTTTTAAAACAAATTTACCGCGTGAATTCTGTAGCACCCTACGTTTCGGCGATGTTGCAACCGCCGTTGTCTAGGGTAAACTCAGTCTACAAACATGATAGTCTTAGATTTCATAAAACGTGATAAGACTAAAAAAAGTCTTATCACATTTTTATCATTCATGATTAGAGTACATTTCAAAACGATTTCAACAAGCCCAAACACGTTAAGAATTCATTGTTCCGTTATCGAGTTCCAGCGCCTACCTTCCGGCTCCGTCATCAGACCCTGGATACCATTCATGACCAGAGTACATCCGAATACGATTCAAAAAAACCGAGACGGCTAAGATACGTTGTTCCGTTATAGAATTGCAGCGCTACCTTTCGACCCCATCATAAGACCCTTGAAATTATTCACGACCAGAGTCTAGAGTACATCTCAAGCCGATTCCAACAAGCCTAAACACAGCTAAGATACGGTGTTCCGTTATAGAACTCCACCGCCAACCTTCCTGCTCCATCATCAGACACTGGAAATCATTCATGGCCAGAGTACATCTTAAGCCCATTCCAACAAGTCCAAACACGGTTCGAATACTTTCTTTCGTTATGCAGTTCCTGTGACTACCTTCCACCTCCATAATCAGATCAGCTCAATGGTACCATAATTTTTTTATTGTCATCAGGACTACACACAATTACCAAGTTTCTACGTACAGGTCAAGCTAATAGAAGCGTGTTAAAAAGAAACCATATACATAGTATGTATTGAAATGCTGGACGATAATGTCTTAACTTTATCGGAATGGTTAAGGATTTTAAAACGGAAGTCACATACATACAAAATGTATTTTGCCACCCCGAATTCTTGAGTAATTTCCTTCTTATTCCGTTGGTTCCTGCAATGAGCACGGCATTTTTAACAAAATAGGAATAAAATTTATACAAGGAAAAAAACGCTTAATACAAAAAAATAATAAACTAATTTACTAATAAGGGACGCAAAGAAACAGAAAAATTTCTTACATGCATTCAGGTAAAGTTACAGTAGTTTTTAGTTTAAAATATTTATTTCAGTTTATCATATTTTTATCAGTTTATTATTTCCACTATAACTTACTATTAGTATTACTATTAATATTCTACTACATATTACTATTATCAATTTACTCGTATTATTACAATCAATGTTTATTTCAGTAATAAATATTACAAATATGTATTTATTAATATTTTAGCTAGGTATATTACTATATTTACATCAAAATCAGTTTTTGATAATGATCGGATAGATAGCTCGAAGCAGGTTTGCAGGACCACACAGAAAATACAAGGTGGAGAAGTTTCGCCAACATGAGCGAATGTACCAGAGAATCAAAAGCCTTGCTTAGTTCAAAAGTACTAGCACGGTCACATTATCTTCGTTTATACTGGTATGACACACATCGACATGGTGAAACAGAGAAGTAGAGGTGCTATGGTTGGGACCATAGGGGGAATGAGTATATCGTTTAGAATGAAAGAATTTGGGTATAGTCCATCTTTGCCGGAATTTCGGAAAAGCTTGGAAGAATGCTCAGAGGGCGAAAATCTTTCGCATCCGTAATATGTTTTTTTTAGAATAGTATGTACAATGGAAATTTTACATTGACGCGGTAAAGCATTCAGTATAGACAAATAAAATTAAAAAAGATATAGCTTAATCCATGTACATGAGTATACATATAAAATAGATAATTATTATTAGAATATTAATAGTCATCTTAGGCACTTTATACAAAAAATAATCACACAATAGAAAGTATCAAAACAAAATTGGAAAAAAACAACGTATGTATATGATCAGGTATGTTACGTTACACATTGTAATCTACATATTAAATATAAAATTCATAATATTATTATTAAACAATAAGAACTAAAATGAGGTACATGAAAGTTACATATTAATGTTATTCCCATTTGAAAGAATTGGCATGCTCAAAAAAATCACCCAGTTTATAGAAAGCATGTGTGGATTGTAGCTTTTGTTTAATAAATCTTTTAAACGCCTTTGTTTCCATCTTTCTTGTGGAGAGTGGTAGCTGGTTAAAGAGCTTATAGCTCAAATATCCAAAGGACTTTTGTGTCTGCTTAAGCCTGATCTGTCTGATGTCTGATCTGTCTGATATCTGTCTGATGTCTGATCAGCCTCTACACATTTATTTGGATATATTTAAAATTTAAATAATCAGATACATCCATTAAGATCCGGAGCCGGTGAAACTTGGCGGCACCCCGGTATCGTGGAAAAACACGGTCAAGTACCTCGGGGTGCACATCGACCGTCGCCTCAACTTCTCGCACCACGCGAAAGCGACAGTCGCCGCTTCGAAATCTGCCTTCTATGCGCTGCTGCCCATGCTTCGATCGGCCGCGATACCGTCGAAGACAAGACTGCTGATGCTGAAGATGTACGTGAAAACGAAACTCACATACGCGGCACCGGCCTGGTACCACCTCATATCGAAGTCACAGCGGACAAATATCCAGCGGGTGATGGAACGTGGGGTATAGAAAAGTGTCAGGAGTCCCATGGCACGTCAGAAACGTAAACGCGACTTTAGCGAGAAAGATCTGTGGGGAGGACTACGTGAAGCGTCTCGCACATTCGCCAGCTCGCTCCGCTGCACACCAGGCCGCCAGAAGTCTGGAAGCCGTACCCGCGCAGTCTGCTAGATTAGCGGACCACCAGCGCGAGTACTGCAGCACAGCAGTAATGGCCTCAGAAGATGTCATGTACACACTCCCGTCTCATTTTATCATCATAAGACGCCTGATCCGACAGGCGTCTCATTACGATACCTGCCACAGGGCAAGCTGCCATGTGATGACCTAAATGAAAGCCGAGTCAATAAGCCCGGCTCACGAGAAGCCCCACCTAACAGTACGAAAAGTGGAAGACATCACAGGCCTTGCCAAGGGCCTGTCGACTGATACTGATGATGACGTCCATTACAAATTAAAATCCAAATAAACTTACCCGCTTCCTGAAAAAAAAACACGATGAACCGGTATTCCATTTTATTGAACGTTTCAGTCGCTAACGAGGTTCGATTATTTGTCCCTAATTAATGACCGCCGGTCGGAGTCGTGAATGCAACAGTGTTGCAACATGCGGAAGATGGCACAGAGATGAGTTAACGAACGACGCTTCGATATTTGTCCCTAATTAATGACCGCCGCCCGGAGTCCTGAATGCAACAGTGTTGCACACGCGGAAGATGGCACAGAGATGAGTTAACGAACGACGCATGCCTGGACTATTAAAGACTTACGGTACACCACCAATTTCCCGATATGTCCCGTAATTGATGGTTAATGTGTACCTCTTTTTATCAACTAACCACACAAATACTGTACAAAATATACCGCAGAAACGTGCAACGGGCATATCAGCTGACGAGCACAGGAAAGAGGCCGCCGCAAGTTCTGTTCTCACGATTCGATAAGCGTTTGGAGGTAAATGACACTATAATATATTATAGAAATTCGATACAGTTGTGCTTGCTAGATATCGCGTTATTGACTCGATGAATATTTGCGCTGACAGATCAATTTCCTAATAAATATACCGAATTAGGATAATAATAGGAGTCATGCTGTTATAAGTTATAATTTTAATAAAATATTTGATCTAGGGTCGAGATAACTATGATGATATCCAACCTCAGAAGTAGAATGCAATGGGAGAAAAAGAACTTGGTATATAAATATATTGAAGCGAACGAATGAGTTAATAATAAGTTGCCAGTAAGAGATTGTATTCGTGGCGGTAAGTCTGAGATTGTACATAATTGCAATCATAATCATAGTCACTTTATTTTTCAAAACAAACTAGGTATCTACCCCAATCATATAGATAGATACATAATCTGGTGAAATCGTCAAAAAATGTACATATGAGGAACATATACATAACTACATAGCAGTGTAATTATATGTCACATTACATTAGAAGTATTGTGCCTCCTCAGGAACGGATTTAGAGGTCTGGAGGCTTTGGGGCGACAAAGGAATGGAGGCGTTCTTGTTGCTCCAAGTGAAAACCCCCTTGTTGATGAAGAAAGATAACGGTTGAAACAAATTTTACCGTTCCATTGTTTCTGGTTGGAGTGAACAAATATAGATGAATCGTTTTTTTTTAATTTGAAGAACAATATAATCATGTTTGCAAAAAGTACTGTAGGTAAAGATAAAACAGCGAAAAAAATATCAAAGGAAAAAATGTTTACTAGTATTTACTAGTTTACTCGGATTTTGAAAGATTTTTTTCCGAAGTCTCTAATGTTGCGGCCCCTCTTTTGTGGAGGCCCCGGGGCTGTAGCCTCGGATGCCGTCCTCTAAATCAGGACCTAGGCCTTCTAATAACATTAAACTTAATATTAACACTTAAATTTCGAGTACCTAGTTAAAACCTATATAATTATAAATCATCCACTAATACAGATATACGACTCATTATGAGACATAATATTTGAGATATGCGCAGTCAAGAATAGCTAAGTGTAAGATGTAAAATGTTATGTAAATGTAAGTTATGCACAATCAGGAATTTTTCAAACTAATGAAAGGAAACAAACGTAAGAAATTTTTCTATAAAAGTCAGTCCGCCTTAGTACCGAAATATAATTGGTACAATAAGCGTCTCCATCCAAAGAGATCTCGACCGGTTCTACGACTATTGTGTTAGGAATAAGTTAACATTAAATATTTCAAAATGTCAAAAAATTACTTTCACAAGGAAAAACAATAAAATAAATTTCATTTATAAACTTAATCATATCCCCCTAAGTGAAAAGAGTGTGGTGCGCGATCTGGTTTTAGTATTAGATAATAAACTACCGTTTGATAAACACATTAACTACGCTACCGGAAAAGCTCATAAAATGTTAGGATTCATCCAACGAGTGCGTAAACCGTTTAGCGATGTAAGAACACTTAAGATTTTATACTTCTCCTATGTACGCAGTATTCTCGAATACGGATCTATCATTTGGTCGCCTCAGTATACAGTCTATAAAAATAGAGTTGAGAGACTCCAGAAGTACTTCATGAGACATCTTGATTTCAAATCGTTTCAAACCTCCGAAAGTTACTCAGAGAGACTTAACCGTCATAACATAGACTCACTCGAGGATAGGCGCCTCCAACATGATATACGTTTTCTGTACAATATTATTAATAATAAAATAGATAGTTCCTATTCTGTTGGCAGAATCTCCTACCGAATCCCAAACAATAAGACCAGGGCTCGCGATTTATTTTACCTACCGAAACCAATTATGGTTAAAATATGTATTTTTATAGAGCACTTTGAACATATAACCTAAACTGTCAATGTTTAGATATTTTTAATTTATCTTTAAATACTTGCTTCGAAGGAATTAGAAATACGTTAAACTGCCTTCGGGTTTGATTGGTATTTCTTCGTCCGTTAGGTACGTAGGCTGTGGTAATGGTTACTACCCTAAAACAATGCTTTCTAGCCAGTATAATATTTTCTATAAAAGTTCATATGTATATTAACATTATAAATACATTGTGATGTATATTATATATATTTATATTAACTATACCTTTACATTTTATTATTACCTTATCGTATTATTTATATTAATTTATTATTTGTGCATGTGTATGTATGTCTATAGGCCTATTTCAATATTGCCAGTTTTTAGCAAGCTCTTGGAAAAGGTTGTTTACGACCAGATATATCAAGCTCTCGCTAGCTCGTTCACAGAGCACCAACACGGGTTTCTTAAAAATCGGTCGGTTGTTACAAACCTCGCTCATTTTACTGATTATACTTTGGGACGTATGGATCGGCGTATTCAGGTGGACGCGATATATACTGACTTCTCAAAGGCCTTTGATCGTGTCAATCATGTTGAGCTAATAGCTCGTCTGTCGTCTATGGGCATACATGGAGATCTGTTAAGGTGGATAGCATCCTACGTATTCAAGCGAAAGCAGGCCGTTGTCGTTGGTGGATTTAGATCTAGTTTCTTTGGCATTGAGTCTGTTGTTCCACAGGGATCCCATTTAGGGCTTTTGCTTTTTAATGTTTATATTAACGACATCGGTACTTGCTTTAATCACTGCGACTATCTTTTTTACGCAGATGATTTGAAAATCTTCATGGGAGTGAAGAACCATGGCGACTGTCAACTGATCCAGGAAGATCTGAATCGTTTCACTCGTTTTTGTGAACAGCGTAAACTTTCTTTAAATGTAGCTAAGTGCCATAAAATCTCATTTTCGCGAAATGTCAATATTATTAACTTTAAATATACAATTGGCAATGATGACATTCTGGAAGTAGATCGAGTGCGTGATCTAGGAGTCATCTTAGATCGCAAGCTTTTAATGGATAAGCACATTGATTCAGTCGTCAACAGGGCTTACAGCACCCTCGGTTTTATTATGAGAGTTTGTAGACCTCTTAAAAACATTCATTCTTTGACAACGGTTTATGTTGCATACGTACGCAGCCTGCTTAAATTTGCTTCTAATATTTGGTCTCCACAGTATGCTACATACAAGCTGAGGATTGAGCGTATTCAAAAACGATTTATACGTCATTGTTCATACTGGGTTGGACAGTTCATACCTCCTGAGTAGGGTGAGCATACGAGCGCCTTCCCGACTCGCACGTGCTCACTCAACTTTTTACGTACCAAGGTTCAACACTAACTATGGTTCCAATTCGTTATTGCCGCGCGTTATGCATGCATACATTGTATGCTTTAACGATATTGACATATTTAACCATCAGAATAGTCGATCCTTTGTTAAGGAGGTACGTGAAAAGCTGATTATCAGATCGGATTGAATTAGCATGCACAAGCACTCACAAGTACATTCGCACTACAGATACACACACCCACACACACATACATACACGCACACACACATACAAACACACACATACACACATCCACACATACACGCTCTCCATCACACAAACACACACTAACATCCATATACTCGCACATAGCGATTTTAACTGTTACTTTTAAATTCTTTTTGGTTTTCTTTATATTGTATTGTTTAGCGTATTTTGTAATCCTTATATAGCAAATAATTTAAAACATCATTGACTTTGTTACTGGTATATATATTATGCTTATACGTATATTTTTATGCTGTATGTTTTTACCAGAAATAAAATTAAAATTAAAATTAAAAATATATGTATGTATGTTATTTATCATCATATATCTTAAATACATCTACATAACTCATAATGTGGCTTCCTTATCCCCTTAGCGCCTTACGCTGTAACAAAAGATTTTGTTTAATTGTGAAAACTTTTAATTGGCCTTAGATTCGTATAATATGTGTTAGCATTAAGTATAAAACGCTGTAGGTTTTCCGAAAATTAAAAATTAAAAAAAATAAAAATAAGGAAAACAAAATATTGCAGGCATCAAACAGGATAGAGCAATGAACTACATGATAATACATAATAATGTCAAATTGTAAGTTGTGCCAGTGCCTGAGAAGAATATCTTGGTAAAACAGAAAGATTTCTAAAGGTCATCATTAGTTTGCAGGTCCGTCCGGCCGTCCGCATTTTTTCTCTATTATGGTTTCCTGCCTCTCTACATCATGATGTAGCCATCGTCCTCCATATGAATCTTATAATTCGACCACACTTATAGGGGTTCTTATTTAGTTCCCAACCTTGAATGAGTCCATTCATCGCAGGGGACACCGGAGCAACCCATTCACACGATGCTGCGACCTCGTAAAAAACAGTTCGCAGGTGTTCCGCATGTCAATAATGTGCCAGTGTGCCGCGTCCTACATGAGGCTTCTTTCTATATGCCATTGGCGACAGACAGCGGCCAGACTTCACAAGGGGACGTTCTTCATTATATTTCAGCTGCTTTTGCTGTTAGGAAAACCAGGTAGGTGATTGGCGTAGAAACGGCGTGACGGTCTACGTCAGCTATTTCCATACCTTTTTATCTTATGGTATACTGCTATGGCGAAGGACTGCTGACGTGGAATATATCTTCGTGCTGCAAAAGAGGTATTTGGTCAATTCGATCAATATACGGACTAAGTTCTAACCACAGAAAGATAAAACATTTTAAATAAATTGAAATCCTCGCAGCTGTTGCTTAATTTATTTTTGCAAATATAATGTTTGTTCGCAAAAACCTAACATATTTCACAACGGTAAGTGTAGATATAGAAATTAGATTTCTATTTCTACATCCCTCCCTTCCATTTCCATTGCCTTATTGTACTTATACGTTTAAATTTAGAAATGCTTCTTTTTCCTTTTTTCCTTTTTTATAAAAAAAAATGCTTATAAAATTATTATCTTTTAAATAGGTGCTTCATATTATTTGCTGTTTGAAATGTATTAATGGCTATATTAATGTTAACTTACAAAATGTTCTTTTATAAAATGAATATGCTGTACCTATACATTTAGCTAATAAAAATAAATAAATAAATATGATTCTGTTCGTCGTGGACGTGGACATTCTGGGGATCCACACGAACGGGGATATAAGGGCCTACGTGGAAAAATATATATTAAAAAGAATTTAACTAGTTGAAATTATTTAATTCCAATCACATTAATTCCAAATAAAGTGGAAATCTGGTTTTCTTTGGCGTTTCTTTTATGTAGAGAAACAAATAGAGTCTTTCGGAATTTGAAGTATGTTTTAAAAAAACATATAAAATTATAATGATAAACATATAAGTGCAAAAAACATAAGAATTATTTTAAAATATAAAATAATACTATTCACGTTGAATAAAGTAATTGATTCTGATTCTGATTATACAGAAGATATACACAATTTAACGGATTTGGTGATTGTAGAAGCGCGCACGAGACTCTGATTTTATAAGGACGAGGTTTCGGCCGCACTTGATGTTCAAAGGGCGGGGGGGGGGGTTGTGTGGGCACCGAAACAAACCGGTCTATGTTACATATACCAAATAAACTTAATACTAAATATACAATCCCTATTAAGACGTTTTCAAATGTAATAATTAAACTGTTGCATTTAATTATAGGTTTTATATAATTATAAAAAATAAAAAAGGAAGTTTGTTAAGTTACGTTTAATTTTGTGAGTTTTAGTATGAAATATTAATATAAATTTTCAAAATATAAAAGCAAATAGAGAAAGATGAAGATGAGAACAAGGTCCAAAGAGAAAGATATTGGTGCATTACCGAAAGCATACAATTTTATTTGGGCACTTATTGTTTAAATTATACATACACATCGAGGTATCCTGCTTCGTCTGTGTCTGCATAGCTTACATTTTTTTGTTTTACCTTTATTGTTATCACTCGTAGATTCACTTCGCTTATTAGTAGATTTATTTCGTATTCTTTATAGGTTTATTTCTCGATGATTGACCAGAAGAGATTTTAGTGATAAGCCCGTTAATTTTATATAGGCATATTTAAATATATGTACTTATGCAATCTAAGATTCCATTAAATTAAATTCACGCTAGGTGCCATACCTACATTTCTAATTAATTGTACTACCTGTTTACGAAAAATATTGTAGCTGTAGGAAAACAATAAATTAAAAAACATATATTTCCAATTTTTTTTTGGCGGCTGCAGTAACACCCACCACCATCTCCCCACCACCCCTTTAACTCCCCCCCCCCCCCCCCGGTGGATTCTACCATATCTTTCTAACCTCCCCCTTTCACAAATCCTGTGCACGGACCTGGGAGCTTTCTTATCTCCGATCTGTGAGAAACTCACTTGTTGAACGCTTTGGTTTTTCGCAATTTAAAAGTTCAACAGAAGTGCAAAATGGGAATATTTACTTTAGTGCGGCTACTGCTACTGCTAATTAACCTATATAATTGGAGGTCCTTACGTCCTTGAGAAATGCCTTTGAAGATTTGGGCGCCCTCCAAATTTCGTCCGCATCTGTTGAGGTGAAGGAGCAGTTTTGCTCGGGGGTTTCTCACGAGAAACGGTAGCGCGTAATGCGCGTTGTTTCGGCGCACACTGCACCTGTGCTTTAATTAAACGTGCCTCAGTGGCGGCTGCTCGGATAACAGATTTCTATTTTAAACTTTAAAACAAACATTTAAACTCTTTTATATGAATAGGTACAGCATTACACAATAGAATATAAAATATTTACAGCATTAAGAATATTTGATATTAATGATTAATTGAACCGGAGGACATGTAGACTGATTTATCTAAGAAACTAATTTTACATACTTTACACTGTTCAATTTGATTGAAACGGTATTAATTGTAAGTAAAATAATTTTAAAAATTTGGTACTATTTTAAATGCTTTGTTATAAATCTTATTGGCATTCTTTTATTTTTTAGATTTTTTTGCTGTGGTTATTGCTTGCGGTTACTTTTTAATAGGAAGAATGTTATGGTTAGGTAGTCAATTCTGCCACAGTCGTGTTATAACGACTTCCCTGTGATATACACCTATTTTTGTAGTCCTATTTTTATATTG
The DNA here is from genome assembly GCA_944548615.1 of Micropterix aruncella. NCBI lineage: Eukaryota > Metazoa > Arthropoda > Insecta > Lepidoptera > Micropterigidae > Micropterix > Micropterix aruncella. The sequence continues at coordinate 28,703,591 of OX155960.1, read as the reverse complement.
ACATATCGTCATTTATATACACCTATTTTTTATATTGACATATCGTCAGTAAATAATTTATCATATGAGCCAATACGTCGCAATAAAGTTTCGTGTACTACTTTAATGAAAATATTAAATATATTTATGATTTATTTATTTATTTATTTATTTATTTAAGAATTAATTACTATAAAACATTGATTAGCTTACAAAAATAACAGGAACCAAATGGCAAAACATCATCATTTTTTTTTCGAGAAATCATCAAAATTTTTATTGGTTTTTATTAGCTAATATCTAAATATTTTTGTATGTAAATAAGCAAAACAAAATATTACCCTTTATAGAGAATCTAATAAAGATCACGAAAGTATCTACAATTTCTAAATAGGGTTCCGTATTTTTCCGTAAGACAATAGTACAAGTTAGAAATTTATTTATTTATTTAAGAATTAATTACTATGAAACATTGATTAGCTTATAAAAATAACAGGAACCGAATGGCAAAACCTTAACCTTTTGCTTATTTGTTTCTGTCACCCAACTGGGACTAGCCCGTTCTAGGGTGGACAGGACTCCAATATTACAATCAAGTTTGCTTGATTGCTTGGTTGCCTACAAATGTACAAGTTTTAGTAAAAAGCTAATGACACTAAATTGCCCTAAAATGTGGTCTTCAGAATAAAATAAAAAATAATAATAATTAAAAAATATTAAAAATATATAATAAATAAAATGCAATTCCATTATTAAATCGGCAATAAATATAATATAAAATTCGATTAAATAATATAAATAAAGTTATATGTGAGAAAAGAAAGAAACAGTCATTAATATTTAATATTATGTTAAGTAATATAGGATTTAATATAAAAATACCTAGTCTAAAAGTATAATTCATTGTCAAAGTCAAATATTTTTTGGTAGTTAGTTCAATGTTAAAAAACACTTAACATATAAGTTTAAAAATATATTAATAATTTGTGCACCTAAGTTTTATTATACTATTATTTCTAACATTTGATGTATGGTTAGTCTGTCATGATTCGATAACCATTTCTTTAATTTATTTTTGAATTCCCTAAATGTCAAATTCATTTTTATTTCCATATTGATCAGATTGTAAAATCTCGGCGCAATGAAAGAGTAATGTCTTTGACCAAATGATGTTTTCCTTCTGGGTATTATTAAGCTATTTTCTACAACTTGTCTCGTTGGTCGCCGGTTCTGAATTATTCCTAAGTTTGAGTTATTGTCCAAAAATAGCCTTAAGAGGGAAGTTTTTAGAAAATGTTGCCTACAATCAAGAACTTTAGCTTCCTTATACAGTTCATTAGTGGGATGGCGATATGGTCTACGTTGAATAATGTTTAATGTTTATAAATTTCTGCGCAATGGCTCTAGCAGGGTTTTACCACATCCACCCCATCCAATTATGCCGTAAGTAATAAGCGATTCACATAAAGCATAATAAACAGTTTTTAGTGTTTTGGAATCCAGAATATTCCTCAGTTCTTTGAAAACATATCCATTTGATGTAAGTATACATTTGATGTAAGTATACTTTTTTTTTATTAACAGAGATTACCAGATATTTACATTATTATTGGTGAGAAAATATTATTTGAGGCATACAGAGTGGCCTACGTAACAAATCAAATCAAATCAAATCATTTATTGACTTAAAAACTAATACATAGTTTTATTGACATGGTAGTATTACATTTTACAACGTAGGCCACTCTGTATATTTTAAGATCCCACAAAACTAGAGTAGTTAGAGCTGGCAACACTGCATTTTTTAAATACCACCATTCTTAACTATTAAGCTCTGACTATCAGTTAAGTCGCTGCTGTCACAGATTAAACGTGGTACATACGATTTGTCATCGAAGCATGGATTTGTCAAGAGAACATGTGTGTGCTATGATCTACTACGGTTTCAAGGTCGGTTCAAGTAAACAACATAGTTTGAACGGTTGCAACGCGCATTCGGTAATGAAAATCCTACACGATCAACTGGGTTTCGCTGGTATAACGAATTTAGAAGAGGTATACAGTCTTATACAAAAGAATCTTATACAAAAGAATAGGCGAGAAAACTGTTGACGTATTGTATCCACATTTCAACTTTTGCTGTCTTCCTTAGATTTTAAAAAGTTTCACAATAGTACTTAATAATTATTTAATCTAAAATGAGGAGCAGTTTTGCAAAATGCATTAAATCACAGACCACGGAAACTGAGCTGAATATGGCTTTTGAAGAGGCTTCCTCATTTCCGGCAGAAAATCGATCCCATAGTGTCACTTTATAAAAGTTTAATATTACAAACCCTATCGAGTCTCGAGAAAGGAATCTCGCAAACAATATTCAGTCCAGCAAGTTCGGAAACGTTAAAAATACCAAATTTGTAAAATAAGTTCAAATGGATCAAGCTTGCGGCATTGATGATGACGTCATTGGGGAGAGTTACTGTAATTATATTATACATTATTTTATTACTTTAAAAAGAAAAATATTCACTTTTGTGGAAAAATATACTGAATTTTTTAATTTTCCTGCTTGCTTACTTACCAGTATTTTTGCTAAATAAAAAATTGCAATAAAAATACATAATATGGGATCCCTTTCATTCTAAGCTTTTATCAAAATATTGATTCCATGACGAAACTATTTTGACCCCCTAAATCGGTTCATTTACCGTATGTGCAGTATGGCAACGGACCAATAATTTTCAACGTCCGTCTTAGTTTCGCTCTCGTAAATTAAGGAAACACGGCTAAACTTCGTTTGTGTTTTTGAAAATATATGCCAACAGCTTAAATATGGTTGACTGTAAGGTGTTGCTGTAGTGTGGTAAGTCCGCCATTAAGCAACAGTGTAATGTTTGTTCAATAAAGAGTTTTTTAATAATTATTCTCTAATATGATATGACCAATCGATCTTTGGGCTGCATCTAAAATGGTCGTAGGGAGTAGCCATTGCGTTGCAATCAGGGCCAGGCGAAGGCGCGCTGACCGAGCTGTACTGAGGCGGACGCGGGCCGCGCGGCCGCTACTGTGCCACGGGGGCAATCGGGCCGCGAGGCCCTCTGCGTGGTCCGTTCTCACGCTCGGGCGGAGCTTTTTTGCGATAATTGTGTGCGATCCCGTTTTGTTCGCATCGCTCATCTCGAGATCGTCGCGTCGCTCAAGATAACGCGAAATGGCGTTGCCAATGGATCAAAGCATCATTGAGCTACGCTTCAATCAGTGTTCGCATCGAAATGGCGAGCAACTGCTTCATCTACTTTGAGAAAGATACCTGAGCGTGGACTGTAGTGAGTTGCGTTTCAGTTTGAGACTGACAGGTAGACCTTGACAGAACCACCAGAGGAAAAGAAAGTAGTAAGAAATAAGAGGCAATCAGAGGTAAGAGGCAATCAGAGGTAGTAAGTACAAGAGGTGAGTCAGAAGATCCGCAACCCTGATAGTATCCATTCCACTTCTAGATGAAGCTCTAACTCACGCGGCCGAGAAGCGCGTATAGCATCTTACGACCGGAGACTTTTAAAGTAAGAAGTAAGAAAGAGTTAACCTAGACCAGTGGTTTTCAACCGGTGGGTCTGGACCCACTGGGGGGGGGGGGGGGGGGTTGCGAAGAGTACCCCGAGGGGTCGCCTGCTATTAAAAACATTTTTTTAAAAATTTATTTCCATAATTCAAGTTACAATTTACAAAAAGAAAATCCTTATCCTAACACAAAAACATTTTATAATAAGTGTACATATTATACCTAGCTTAGAAAGGAAATTCATCTTTTGACATATCGGTTTACCACCTCACTAGACTAGGTATGAACCTGTGTTGAGGTGGTACTAACATCGGGAACTTATTTTGAGACGAGAGGGCAAGTCTTATCTAATACGTGAATACAAATTAAAAATTAAAGCTAAAATTTAAAAAACATCATTAAAATTAAACAAACTAAATTAAAATTAAAATGTATGACAATTATATTACAAAATGTTTATTTATTTAATATGCCTACATTGACAGCTTCGGAGGGGAAACATATTGACAAACTCTATGTCTATATCTAAGATGGTATTGATTAAAAATTCAAAAACCGTTAAAATGAATGTCGTTTTCACTATAGTTTTTAAAAAAACTTTATTTATTCGATGCTTACAGGGGGTGTCGAGAGAACTAACTTATAGTCTAAAGGGGGGGAGGGGGGGGGGGGGGTCGTGTAAGGGTTTTATTTTTTACCGAAAAGGAGGTCACGATCTTAAAAACGTTGAAAAACTGGCCTAAAGGCAGAGGCAGTCTTTGGCAGAGGCATAATCCATGACCCAGAACTATCGAGTTCTGGGTCATAGATTATGCCTCTGCCAAAGAAACGTCTATCACGCAATCCCTAAATAAGACGTCTCAAAAAGGCATCGATATCAAAAGAAAGACCAAAACAGAAAAACAATGTACAGACATTCTAATAAAAAAAGAGCTTAGACACGGATCATTGATCGCTTAAACGTTTTACAATAATGATTATAAGGTATTTTAATAATTACAATCTTTTAAACTTAATTGCAATATTATTTACGTTTTGCCGAAACGTACATAATAATCTGGAGGTTGATTCGGTCTCTAAGCAGTATAAATTCCCTGAAAGTCTCGGATGCACAGCCCTCCGTCCAGATATAACTCTTTACTCTCTATCTCGGAAGGTGGCTCTTATTGTAGAATTAACTGTTCCATGGGAATCAAATATCCCAAAAGACCACGAGTACAAATTAAATAAATACCATGATCTTGCAAATGCCGTAACCCGGAACGGCTTCACTGTTCACCTTCACGCGGTGGAAGTTGGCGTTCGTGGCCTGCCAGCTAAATCTCTATTTCACCTCTTTAAAGATCTTGACCTTTCCAGAAAAATAATCAACTCTTTCTTAGAAAAATTATCTAAAACTGCGATTTGCGCATCTCAAATTCTATGGCTTCGAAGGGGGAGTGAATGGGTGGCAAGGTGAACGCTCACATGTGGCAAGACAGCTGTCCTAAACCTACCACAGCCGGTTCGTAAGTCCGGAATCCACTGCTCACCCCCCAGAAGTGTAAAAAATAGTATTATGATGGGCCCGACTCCGGTCGGTGAATTCCATGGCAGCTCCGTTTGTATTTATTTATTATATCTGTATTTTCAGGTACAGGATCATCTTGGACCTTAGAATAGTTTTTGGATTTTTTATTTCAAAAAATATATGTTATGAATGCGACTAATTCTATTACTTGATTGACACATGTTTTTATAAAAATATTACAAAATCAAATTATTTAAATATAGTGTTGCAAGGTGGGTATAATAGTTCCTCATCTCTTTTCATAGCATTATAATAATAAACACGTTGGCAACGCCGCAACGCATAATGAATTATAAAGGAAGCCCCGAGACGTCCACACAGTCTACAGGTGTTCTCCCACGGTCCGGTCAATTGAACCACTGTGCGACGCGCCGGTGTCGCCAACGCCAAATAAATGCACCCGGTAATGGAATAATTTCGACCGGATTATTAATCGGTCCCATCGATGGCGCGTCGACGCGATTGCAATTATATTATTACTGTAAACAAGATGGAGTATGTAAAAAGAGACATAGCACACTGTGTCAATGCTGACGATTTATAATCATGAGGGAGAGGTGTTTTATTTGGATCTGCAGTGGCGTGATAGTGACTGTGAATGCATTATACGTGGGGAGGTAGAACAGCTCTCGGCCTATCAAAGAAAGACACAGATTTTTTATTTTGTTACAAGATTGCCCAACAAAAAAGAAGTGTAATGTGTTCAGGGTTCATCTATGTATATTTCTCGTTTCTTTATTCCACCATAACTTCTAAACGCTTGAACTGATTTAGGAGTGTGTAGTATTGTTAGAATCGCTATGTCATCCCGAATTTCATACGGTACCTTAACTGTTCAAGTAAGTAAATGTCTAATATGTAACTTAGTAGTTGTCTAAATGTCCAAATATCAATAAAATAATATAAATATATCGTATAATGAAAGGTCCGATTTAGTACATTTCGGAAATATACATACATGTGTCTATATGGATAAATACATAAACCACAAATATTTAATTAAAAACCCGTAATGAAAATAATTATAAATACAAGTGTTCACTTTGTGTAACGGCAGTCGTGTTTTTTATTCTTTTTAATATATTTACTTATTTTTTTACATAATACCCTGGAAACTCAATCAACACGCTGTAATATCGTTTTTAGGTTACACGTTTGAACCTTTGTCAACAAAGTACTCGCAAGCGGCGGTTTGAACCGGTTTATTAGACGAAAATCACTTGTCTTTACGGTATTTCTTGAGGTTTAGAAAGAGCAATTACATTACATTACATTACATTACAGCTGCAACCCAAAATGAATCATCAATGTGGAAATGAAATACGGTTGTTACAATAAATAATATTTTATTAAGGGTCTTTCTTTACTTTCTTATACAGAAATTAAATAAATAAAAAAAAATAGAAGTTTAAATAATAATAATAATAATAAACTCTTTATTTGCACTTAAAAAGTATACAAAAAAGGCGAGCTTATTGCCACATGGCAATGTCTTACAGCTAACCTAAACATAGTGGTACATGCGCGCATTGTGAAAATAAAGATTATTACATAACATACAGACAAGTGGAAGAATTTAAGACTAATAGTGTGCATTTAAGACTATAGTGTGAATTTAAGACTAATACTCACTTTGATGAGAATTTTAATAACCGTCTCGGTGCAGTCCGAAGACGTTTTCTTTTTCCAGATTTTTTATCTGAAACAAATCATATTTGAATGTTAAAAATCTAATTTTATCACTTTCAGAAGTAAAATCAGTTTAAATACTGAAGAAAGTTCGCGTCCTGTCAGGCGGCAGCGAATCTCGGAAGGAATTATTATTATTATTATTATTATTACATTTACAGACAGGCAGCATAATTGCTGACATGTCTGAATATGAAACTGAGTACAACTACAATAATTGCTGTTTAAGGTGTCCGTCTAGTCTATTTTTGAACATGTTGACACTACTCGCTTCAACCACTTCAGCAGGTAAACTATTCCACTGGTCTACAATCCGGTTGGTCAGGAAATGTTTCCTGGGATTCATGTGGAAACGTGTTTTCTCCAGCTTAAAATTGTGTCCTCGCAGATGATGCTTGTAGTTTCTCTTGAAGATAGAAGACAATTCGGGGCAATTGTAGCATCCGTTGAGGATCTTATATGTTTCAATGAGGTCACCCCTGGTCCGACGATCCTTGAGTGTATGCAGTTGTAATCTGCGGAGTTGTTCTGCATATTCTAGATTTTTGAACCCCATTGGCGTCTTGGTCGCTCGGCGCTGGACTTTTTCTAAGAGATTCTTAATTAGGAAGGTTCTCTGAGTGATCTAAACTTACCTTCATTTTATTGACTGAGCAGCCCTTATTTTGGCGTACTCGAGCCGTTTCTAAGACTAAAACACTAAAACCAATCGTGGTAACTATAGGTTACTTCGGTGAAAATACACCCGTTGTAATAGGAGTATATGATATTTAATCACCACACGATAATCCGATTTATTCATTTTCAAATAAATGCTCGACCAATCGAATGTATTCTTTGGCCTATAAAACATTGCGGCATTGGTGCATTTCTAATCAGAGCGCCATCACTATGTTAGGAGGAAAGTTTTTCTACCAGCCTGTATAGTTTATGTATTTTTTGTGTTTTTTTTTACTCAACAAATTATGAACTAAACCAATGCACTGGTGTTTACATTTACTACATTGTATATACCATCGTAATAACCCACTAGGTAGGTATTTTGCATCTTAATAACTGTATACTACCCATAACAAGAAATTGTAGAGTAGGGCCGTGGTTATCCGCACCCTCGATTAACCGAGTTCTGGATTAACCGAGGTCGAAAAGGCCACGACCAGGCTATGGTTTTACCCCCCGCCTCCGCCCTCCCCTTCCCCTTCAACGTCACGCCTCTGCTCCAATCAGGACTGTATTTTATAATTTATGTATGTATGTATTGTATTATTTTTTTAACTTGCTACAATGAAATATGTAATAGATGTATTCATTTTACTTCATTGACTACGTTTTCGTTCATTGTAAACTTCACCGTATGTTTCTTCCTCTATTTATGACAGAGTCCGTGTTATCCAAGTTTTCGATTATCCGAGGTATCCTCGGTCCACATTACCTCGGATAAGCGAGGCTCTGCTGTACCATATGCTTGAAATTTTAGTAGTCAAAATAGACCCAAGAAATGGCTCTAATTTTATTTTCAAGCTATTGTGATGAGTATTGTGGTCTGCCACAAGTCATTACTTTCACATCGCTGAACTACATCAGACTGTGAAGCACAAATTTGTTAGAGTTTTTGTTTGCCAATACTACGGGCCGCGCATGTTTTCTCGGTACCTTATACACATGCTCAGATGACACTTATTGTATTTATTGAACACCAATTCACTGAAACCAAAAAATATTGAAAGCAAAATTTAGCGTGGCCTATAATTATCATGAGGATTGATTGTACCCACGATCTCCATATATCACTGATCATTCGTTCAGGTATCTGCATGAGAACGGCCTGCTTGGCCAATCACGGAAGTCGGTGTTCACTCATCCGCATAATGCACCCCATTTCACCTCAAGCGGAACTCCGTCCTAAACGCGTTTACAATATTGCCATAATCGGATATAACGAGCCGTCGTCGCTTCGATGACGGTCATCGATTCATCGATTCGTCGACTCCAGGAAGTCGAGTGTCCGGAGTCGATGGGCCGTCACTAATCGCTTTCGCGGCGCTACGTTTCCTCCGGGAGAGAAAATAATAAAGCTCTACAAAATTCGCCGTGAAAGTGGCTGCGTCGAATCAACATGGCGGTGAATGAGTTCATTTAAAAAATATAAGTTACGGTGTTTATAATTTCCGTTGCTAACGACGTGATAAGGGAAAGGCGATTTAGTAGTTTTTGGAAAATATCAACGACAACGATATGCTGATGACATTTGAGAACGCATAATATTTTCTGGATATTACCTTTATTGTAACTCGCCACCAGATGGCGCTGCAGCACATAATATTCTATACCACTCAACTGATTGCATTAAAAATTGATATACATAGACATTTGGGCCCGCATAATATTTTCGCGCTAATAACTTTATTGTATCTCTCCACCAGATGAAGCTGCAGCACATCAATTTAAATACCGCTCAACCATTCTCCATGAAAATTGGTATACATATACATTTGAGAAGTATAATATTTTCGCGCCATCAACTTTATTGTAACTCGCCACCCGATGGCGCTGCAGCACAACAACTTCTATACCGCTCAACCGATCGCCCTGAAAATTGGTATAATAAGCATTTCAGCACGGATATAACATGGGCAGCGTCGGGTAATACCATTAGAAATAATATTTTCCTTTTTTGATTGATATTACTAATGGTTTTGGGGAAACTCCGTTATGTTCAATCATTATATATACTTGTATATCGGTCGTTTGTTCGAGTAGTGCTGGATGAATATATTTTTTTTAATAAAAAAAAACCCTTAATTTATATATAAAATCCAAACGGAAACCTACTGTATATACGCTTTCGAAAACCTGTAACATGCAATATTAAGTATGAATACTAACCCATAAAAAACAAAGGTTGATAAACAGGTTTCTATGTGCAGATACTACCACAGGAGTAACACCATATACCTACTCGTATAATACATCATATTTTTCGCAAGCCTAATTATGCCCTAGACGGTTTTGCACCATGCATTTGGTCTTGGCCGAGTTCATATTGAAGAAAATCGACAAAGACCACACTATGAATGGTGCATATGGGGATGTCGTCACAACAACTTACCTGATTTCCAGGAGATACCCGTATGGGTTCTTATGAGTTCTTCACCGTCAAGCATAAGCATTTGCTTTGATTGACATTGATTGCATTTGGTTGATTTGCTTATATTGACATTTGAAGCAACTAATGTCGCCTCTAACCGATTCCATACAGCCGTCGAATTATCGATGTCATTTGTAAATGACAAATGTCGATTTGTACTTTGGGATAATTCCGAGATGGTCACGTGCTCGAGTGAAATATGGCGGTTCCGGGAAGAGTTCATTTTGCGACTTCTCTTAGTACGTAGGTTGCGAGGTGAAATAATCGTCTCTGATTCATGTATAGCATATATGACCTGGAGAGGAATAGAGACACGTGGTGACGAGGAGGAATATTGAAGCAGAACCTATCACACGCATTTTAAATTCTACAGGGACGGTCCGTACACACTCGCCATATGTTGCATATAGTCCATAATATATAATTATTAGGGTAGGTACCTATGTATTTCCAATAAGGATTCAGACTTCGACGCTAAGGTCCTTCCGAACTCTGTATAGGGCCTTGAGACGACTGAAACCCCACCGGACTTCTCTGCTGACGTATTCTTCAAACCTCAAATTAGGGTCAAAGAGTAGTCCCAAATATCTTGCAGTAACCACTGGGGTAATCTGCGATCTATATATACCGCTATTACAAGATATTTTTTTGCAGGAATTTTAGCTCTGGCCGTTTTGAATCCAACAATATTTGGTTGCATTAATTCGCAAACCATATTGATTGGACCAAGCTGATAGTTTTTCAATGTTTGTGTTTATTCGTCTCTGAGCAGAATTAGGTCAGTCGGAATTTAGGGCAAACGTGAATTGAGTGTCGTCTGCACATAAGTGGTACAAACAGTGATCGGTTTTGCTGATATATAGTGATGTATAAAAGAATGCAAGACGCAGCCAAAAAAAAAAAAGAATATTTGTTTAGTTTCAAACAGTTATTTTTAGTTTGTTGTTCTTTCGCGTATATCCAGTATTTTAATTTTACAGATTTAATAAAACGTATTTTAAAAAATTCAAAAAAATATATCCCCTCTTAAAGTACTCTAATTTTGCCGCCACTTCGTATCACATGAATATGTCGGTCGACTGAAATTTTATTTTTAACTAGCAATTTTATTGTGCTATAACGATATTTTTCATTTCATTTTGTAATTTTTGCTAAAATAAGTCTTCAAGGAGACAACTAGAGTATGTTTGTACCGACAGTGAAGAGGCAGCAATTTTAAGGACAGGATCCTATTGTTTAATTAGCAATAAGCTCGCCATTGTAGGTAAGATGTTTTTATTGTGCAATTAAGCGATTTTTCGTTTCATATCATTTTGTAGATATTGTCATTTCCGTTTAAATGAGTCTTCAAGGTGACATCCAGAGGATTTTTTTACCGACAGTAAAGGGGCATCAATTTTACCGACTGGATCATATTTTTTAACGTAAGTCGGCTGTTGTGCGTAAAATGTTTTTTTTTTTGTGCAATAAAGACATTTTTCATTCCATTTCAATTTGTTAACACTGTAATTTTTGCTGAAATGAGTCTTTAAGAAGACATCCAGAGGATTGTTTACCGACAGTGAAGAGGCAGTTGTGTATTATAATAATATTATTTTCATTGATGCAGCGTACACGAGGCGTAAAAGCAATTTGCAGTCCATAAAATATTTCGTATGTCAGCGAATCGCAATAAACCGGCCGTTTAAACCGCAATGTCGTCTTATATCTCCTTCCGTATTTACGTTTAAACGTGCGCCGAATAGTAAACACGCGTGTAATTTATAATGACACTTTCGCAAAACAGACGGCTGACGGTGATTTTGGATTTTGGCCAACGGGGCTAAACAGACCGTGCTGAGATATTCAGAAAAAATGAAACTCGATGGACTCAAAAGCATATATTTGGAATAGGGCCAAGTTGGTTATCAAGAGCTGTGTCTAACGCGACTAAATCCCAAACATGCGTTCGCTGACAAATGAAGATTTATAATGATGGATTGTAGTGGATTTAGCACGTGCCTACTTATTAAAAATAATGATGTGAGGAGCTCATCATTTATTTCTTTGTTTTATTGTTACGACAATCTAATAACTGTCAACAGAAAACATTCACTCTTATTCCTTTACTGCTAGCTAATTTTATTAGTGGACAGCTGAATTTCAACTGATCTGATCATTCCAGGAGGCCACGCCCACGACATGCGAGGGCATTGCCACTGCCGAATGTTGTCACTCACTATTTTTGATTTGTCGCTGTTAAATACTTCATACCCGCATCGGAGCGGCGCGGCGGCGTATTTTCGTAGATCACCAATTCTTCTGGTATAACATTTGTCTCGATCGATGTACGTAAAAATCGAGATTTGAGTGCAGAGTCGGTCGAGTGTGCTGAAAGAAAACGCTCACCATGCTTATTGTATACTAGCTAAACCCTGCCGCGCTTCGCTGTGGCTCAGTCCGATATGAAAGAAATGGGAAACGCACCGAATATTTCAGCGGCGGCGATCCCTCGCCGCTTTGACTTTGTCGCGCGTATTCCAAAGTAAAAATTTCAACTTAATTGAGTAACTACTTCTCGAGTTTTGCGAGCCCAAACATACGGAGATTATGATTGAACGACTAAATAGTATAGGTATGAAAATTTCATGCACAAGGTGACTTAACCAATAGTAAAAATAGTGAATAATATTTTTTGAAGGAAGTTTCGATGTCATCAAAGTACGATTTTTACAAACAAACTCCAAAGAAATAGGTAACAAAGCGATCGATTATTGAAAATTAGATGCAATTTATGTGTTGGATTATAAACGTAATTAATATAAAACCCGATGATTCGTAGACGATACGTCACTGTAATCACCGTTGCTATTTTAACGTTAGCTGCACTGCATTGTTGATATTAGGTAGCGGCCATTTTATGAGCAAGCTAGTCTGGCCTGACCACCGAGATATTTCCTAAGACCCATTCACATAAAAATGATTTGATGAAATAAATATGAGAAAGAGAATCTAATGGGAGATCCGAAAATCTACCAAATATCAATGTAAATGTGGTTGCTAAATAATTCTTCAAAAAGATAAAAAACAAGCCGAGAAACGATTAAATAACTGACCTTCTCACAGCCAACCAACCATGGAGTTACACATGAGTAGATAAACGAGTGACTCGGTCTGAATAACAAGATGCAAGAAAACAACATGTCATATTATTTTATTACATTAAATTTGATATTACTTATCATATATTTCATATTAATGACTTTTCAATATTACTTTCGATTTTGTCTTCTTTCTCATAAATTTCTTTTTCTATTTCATTTAGCTTTGAGACTATTCTATTTGTATTAATCTATTTAATGGATTTTTATGTTTAATTTTAATGCCGATATTACAATGGAAAAGCGATTTATGTTTTTGAGGACAACATTTTAAGGCAATTCAGTTTTTAGCGAACGCTTTACAACAACGTTTAAATACATAATTTATTTGTATTATTAAAGCCATGTTCACCCTAGAACTGGTTAGTTTCAGTTGGATGACAGCATCAAATAAACGTGAGGTTAAGGTTTTTCCATTCGATTCCTGTTATTTTTGTAAGCAAAATCAATGTTTTATAAAAAATAATTATTAAATAAATAAATAATAGTTATAAGTAATACTGTCTTTATCGACAACACAATTTTAGAGATAAAACAGAACTTTCTGCGTACCAGGACGATTGAATAATTTAATACACACCTTATTGTATTACCGAGTACACCGTCTCTCTAACTTGCTCATTAGTCGTGTAAAACAGGCTTATTTGAAAATTGCCAAATACTATTTGATTTCGTACGCGCGCCGGTCATATAATTATTATTGGCATTCCATTGCAAGCTTAATGCGTTAATCCTAAGGTGTAATAAAGATCTAATTCTGGATCGGTCTGGTGTCAGACTTCGACATACATAGATTATTAACCCTGCCAATTATTCTCAGCGCCCAGACCGATCAATTTCCTCTGATAGTTAGAATAAACAAGTCAAAAGTGAATACTAAGACTTCTTTTGTATGTAGAATATCAAAATTTAGTGGATATTCGACTGTATAGTTGCTATAGGTATAATCACTTTTTTTAAATGGTTTTTAATTCATTTTTGATAATTATCCGCGAAAAATCGATTAACCATTACAAAGTAATCAGTAGATATTCGTGAATTGTCGTTTATTTTTATTTGATGATCCACAATCAGCAATACATTAGAATCGCATTTACAAACAAATTACTAAATTACAATTAAAACAAGGGAAATCGCCAAATCGCCCACGAACGCCAAAATCGGCCGTAAAAGCTCTCAATGTCATTAAGAAATATGACACGTTCGTGTAAAATGAGTTACGGCTGATCCATTGCCTTTTCTATCTCGAGATACAGGAGGCTATGGCTGATCACATCGTGAATAGGTTAATGGCAGATCGGTTTAATAGAGGACGAATCGAACGAGCAGACCAGATCGTCCAAACGGCAAAACGCCGTTTGCCGTTCCGTGACACAAACGGAAATTATGTTTTCCACAAGGACCAAAGATGTAATCAACGAGAATGACTGAAAGCAAACTCTTCTGATTCTTCTTCTCTCGATAAGGAACAGTGTCATTACTAAAGCGAATGAGATAACTGTTGCGAATGCGATGTTAAAATAACAACGTTGGTAATTAGGCCGAGACCAAAATAAGGCTGAAATTAGTTGTCAAGAGAACTTCCTGGAAACAATTTAAAAAAATACCGAATACGCCCGTTCCAACCGAACTGATTGCTATGAATGGAGCTCGATTTAAGTGCATAGGGAATCGGGATGACGAACTATTCTTCAACGGAACTGGAAGCATAGTACAAGTTAATTCGCTGGAAGCATAAACAAGCAATCATCATCCAATTATGTCTGTTTCATAGTGATGTAATTGTGAGCGTGTATAATCGCTCCTACACCCAGGTAGGTATATGAATTATACGGAATCCTCGGTTTCATCGATTGGGCGTTACTTATGACGACGCAGGTAAAAATATGCGTCTGAGCGACACCTCCGTTCAACGTTGTCGGCGCGGCGCGGGCGTCCCTCTGCTACTTGACTGGCTAAGTCAGGGGTACTCAAACGGTCGATCGCGATCCACCGGTCGATCGCGAGTCGATCTCGAAATAAAAATGAAAAAGTACATTGCAACTTATGATAGATCAACTGAAAAGAAAGGATCTGAAACATATCCGTCTCTGAACGTAAGGATTCTCAGTTGAATTTTGATATTTATGAGGGAAATATTACCAAATATTTTGGGCGAATTCGAGAGCCGTTTTTATGATTTCAGTAAATTGGTAAATATCGCATCTTTTATGACTTATTCCTTTTTGTGTAAAAAACATTGAGGAATCTGCTACTGAAATAGCAAGTCAGTTTAACATGGGCTCATCTTCTGTTGAAAATGAGGTAGTGCAGATTATATCACATATACAACTCAAAGCCACAGCATCTGATACGAAATTCCGGTCTTTTGTATCTGAAGATAAATATCCGAATCTAAGGCAAATCGCCTTTTAGTCGCCGGCAATGTTTGGGTCAAATTACTGCATTGCGCGAGTCTGCATTTTCTGAAATGAAGATGATTGTCAAAATATTGCAAACAACTAACTGACGAACATATGTCATAATGCTTGCGATTAGCACTCGGTAATTACGTACCATCTTATAAAAATTATACTGAGGACATGCAGTGCCACGCTTCAACATTCAAAGTCATTCTTTAGTTAAGTTTAGAAACTAGAACTCGTTTATTTCGTAAGAACCAATGAACTCGCTATTTTGAATAAGTATGAGTTTTTTATTGACTTTTTAGAGCAGACCTACGCCTATTTTGACAAAAAAATGCATATTGCGGAAAACTGATTTCTGTCGTCCCTACTAATTCTACGTGGATTCGTGGCCATGAAAGTCTGCAACTTCCCTATATACTTACATCTGCGCCACGATACACCCTACCTACCTAGACGACAATCCTGCATCACACAAACTTGCAGCCTCTCAGAGTCGATCGATCGGAGTCTAACAATATTTAGGTAGATCGCCAGCAGTTCAAGTTTGTGCACCCCTGGGCTAAGTAGTATGCTGAGTTCCTATCGTAATGCTAATTTGACCTAATAAGTCCGCCATTTGTGCATAACTTATCTTTTTATATAAAACCAGTGTAATATTCATTAAGTAATGTTTTTATAGCACAATAAAGTTATTCTTTTCTATTCTATTCTACTTAATGATATCAATGCTTCACATAATTTAATAGCTGAATGTATAAGACAATGTTACTGACTTATGCTAAAAAGACATCACGACCTAACATTATAGTTTGACATCGCCTTAAAAAAATGCCGAACGTTGCCAACCGTAAAAATCGGGTCACAGTTTAACCGCTGAATTGCCCATGCTAATTATTATTCGGTAACAGAGCATAACGCAGAATCTATGTATCACTTTGCATGCACCTATGCTCGTCATTATTGCAAAAAGATGACGAAACGAATTAAATTATAAATAGGATAGAAAACGAATTTACCGCGTGAAATTTGTAGGACCCGACGTTTCGGTGACGTTGCAGCCGCCGTTGTCTAGGGTAGACTGAAGAGCTGTCAGTCCGTTGTTTTGCGGGTAGGCCGCAAACCGCTGCCGCCACTGCGTAGGTTATAACGGTGGTGGGGGGCCGGGCTCGAAGCGCGGGAATTTTTAAAATCCGTCTTGCACACAACACTCACTGTATCCTGTTTTATAGTATCCTCTTCAGTCTACCCTAGACAACGGCGGCTGCAACGTCACCGAAACGTCGGGTCCTACAAATTTCACGCGGTAAATTCGTTTTCTATCCTATTTATAAAGTCAAACAACCGCGATAGTCTTCGACGAATTAAATTGCTAATAACTAAGTAATTTAGAAAAAAATAGTAATGACTTTTAGATACCCGTCGTCGTTGTAATCATCTGCAATTTATTTCATATTGTCTTTACAAGCTTTTATTTACCTTGCAATGTTTGTCAGTGTGTTAGTTCGTCTAGGTCAAATCTTGGAAGCTGAATTAGAACCACTTCCCCTTACCCTATGACGTTGAAATTTTACACGTTGGCTCAGTTTCAATGACAATGCATTTTCATTGTTAGCATGACCTGATTCTACACCCAGGATCGGCTCCCGACGAGGCTACTCTTCCACGGTCAACAGCATGGAAACACAATTTTGTATAAGCATTCAATTATGATAGCCCGTTCCAAATTTCACCAAGACATGACTGCTGCACCCAGGGTTGGGTTCCGATGAGGGGACTTCTCAACGGTCAACAGCAAAGAAACGAAATTTTTTATACGCATCAATTATGATAGCCCGTTCTAAGATTCACCGCGACAGGACTGCTGCACCCAGGGCTGGCTTCCAACGAGGGGACTCCTCAACGGTCAACAGCACAAACAGGAAATTCTGTGTAGCATTCAGTTATGATAGTCCGTTCTAAGTTTTACTATGACATGGCTTCTGCACTCAGGGTTGGCTCGGGACAGAGCATTTTAATAAAAGCTTGTTTTTGAAAATGTGTTTTTACTAGTAACTTATTTACGATACTTTCAACGATGATCGAGATTTTCCTGAAGAAAGAAAACTCTCTCTGTGTTTTAATACATATGACAATCTTAAAGAAATTGTTAATAAGAATTTGCAAACATCCATGAATGCTTTAATTACATTATTATCAGTAGGTATTGTTATGTCTAGAATAATATAGAAAAAAAATATTATAAAAACATAAATCTTCGAATAAATTTCAAAAACAAAATCTCGACATCTGTTGGGTTTGGATAAAATCTTCCGGACTTCCAACTGGTAAAAATTAATGCTAGCTCATATTGAATTACGACACATAATATTGTAATTTATCTCAGCGGCATGTGGCGGCGTCATCTGGCCGACAAACCGCTTCGCGAACTTTGCTTTTGAGGAAATCCGCAAGAATTTCTCGAACGGATAGGCAATTCCACAGACAGGTTTCGAGAGATTCTCGAATTTCTCGTGTGGCTTCTGTTTCAGCACGTGATTTAAAGGCCACTTTTTTGTTCCGCTATAAAGTTGAGAATTTACGAGTGTAACAGTGATTATTATTTAATTAGATAATTTCGAAATATGATAAGAAGAGTGCTTAGTTCGGTTGATCGATCGTCAAAGGATCATTCATAAGTCAAATAAAAAATATATATCTAGATAAGCTCCAATATATGAATTTACAGCTATATAGGTATTGTGAAGGATTGGATATTAACAAGTAGGCAGGTTGAGAAACAAGAGAGGGAGAAAGCTAGATAGGACAAGATGAAAAATAGAATAGAATAGAATAACTTTATTACGCTATAAAACATAACTTAATGAATATTACACTTGTTTTATAAAAAATACAATTTATGTACAAATGGCGGACTTATCGCTATAGCGATATCTTACAGTCAACCATTTGATAAAATAATTCCTAATTTTTACAGTACAACACACAAAGAAGTAGTAAAGTTAAATTTAAAATAAACTTATACAAAATATATGTCAGTAACTTATGCTAATGTTGCCCAGGGAAGGATAAAGGAGAGGTCAAGGTGAGATATTTGGTTAGTGGCTGTGTAAAAATAAATGTTTCTTCAACAACTTTTTGAAAGTATGCAACGAAGGTGCATGCCCGATAGAGTGAGGGAGCTGATTCCATAAACGAGCAGAATGGTCTGTAAAAGAGTGCTTGTAAACAGAAGAATGATGTATCGGAATGGCGCTCCCATTTTAACTCCCATTAAAATGACAAATCTGCATAGAAAAAAGGAGTTAATATTTCTATTAATTAAATATATATTTTTCATACAAAGGTTTTGGCGTAAAAATTCCTTAATAGAACAGCAGTTTCATAGATAAGGACCCAATATAAATCGCAAAAAGCATGATAACATTATGAATTGGATTTGAGTTGACCCTACTCTGTATTAGGTTTCCACATACTGCTCTAAAAAATCCCTAATTATCCACACCACGGTGGTTCCTTTATCGCTGCACTTCACCGGCATATTGCTTTATTCGCTACCGTAATTTGATATTAGCGACCGCATCACGGCAGTAAGTTTTTGAAAGGCAGCTCGATCCTCTAAAACTCGAATTCTGTAGAATATTACCTGTCAATATTGCCATTTTGTTATATCAATATTTAACCAATGAAGCGGGAAGCGAAAGAATCCCGGGCGTTTATTGTGTTGGATGAAGCGGGCTCTTTTATTCATTGTGGGATAACACAATAATAATACCGATAGTTTCTGATGCTAATAACAAAAAAAATAAAATGGAAAGAATGCAGATATATCTTTTTTATGTTTATCTTGTGTTTTATTCTTTATTTTCTTTCTTATAACTTTATTGTAGTTGTCAGTCTATTCTATTTGTCTATTTATTTATTTATTTATTTATTTATTTATTTATACATATACATATACATTCAAATTCATGAGCACAACAGAAAATTAAATGACAATTTAGTCAATGCAGTCGTATGCTTTTAAAGTTATAAAGTCATGATACATCTGTCTGAGCCCAGGTTACATAGCGCATACATTAAACGCAAATGATATTTTTTCTATTATGCTAAGCAAAGAGCAGCCGAGCCCGCCTTGCTAGGCACTCCTGTGTTAAGGCGACATGATACCTCAGAAAAATATCGAAATTGGGCGAACCCGCCGATAAATAGGCGGGGTCACGGCTTAAAAGTCTGACCAATAAAAATCATTCACCGCAGCGCTGTCGCCCGAAAGACGCGCTGGCACTGTGCGCTCGCCCGCGGTAGCGGCTGCGGACGAGCGCACAGTGGGCATGTGTTAATTTATATAGTCATTTTCTTCTTAAAGTGCCATCTCCTATCGGAGGTTGGCGGTCATTATGGCCACTTGGGTCCGTGATGTTGCGGCGCGGAACAACTCGGTGGTGCTTGAGTTGAACCATTCAACGAGGTTTTGTAGCCAGTGGGTTCTTCTTCTTCAATATAGTCATAGTCTCAGCTATTTGCTACTGTTTAATACTGTTTTTATTCATATTTTGGTGTCAATCAAATACATTTTTCAATCAACTAATTCGTAATGATTAATTTAGTCACGACTAATTTAGTCGTGGCTAATCACGATTGAAATAATCATGACTAAATTAATTATTCGTTAGTCATTCTCAATCGTCAATCATGACTAAGTTGCTCTTTAGATGCAAACCCGACAATTCGTATTGGTTAACTACTTAGATTCTCACGAGTTTCGCCGGTCGGTCGCCGGTCCGACTGATCAAGCGAACGATTGACCGACCGGCCGACCAAGTGACCGACCGACCGACCATGATTTTTTAGTCATGATTACGATTGAAGCTAATCAATCGTTAGGCACGATTGACGATTAGGGCGACATGAGACCTAAGAAAAATATCCGAAATAGGCGGACACGCTAAGAAATAGGCTGGGTCAAATTTGTAGGGTTTGACCAATATAAATCCGGCGTTGACGAATCATCAGGGACAGATAGCCCTACAGTTAAATAGTTAGTAATATGTAGTTTGAAACTTGGCATAGATGTTCTTTGATGCGTAGTGTTAAACATACTAAAAATCCCCTACTCTTTTTGTTATGCTCGAGCCGCCATATTGGAAAAAATGCGCCCCGAATCAGTTTTTCGCTAATATCTCGCTAACTTAAGCGATATCGGAATTAAGCCTTATGTAAAAAGTAAAGTTTATAAAATTCTCTACAAAAATGTAACCTACATTTTTCATTTGATCTATTATTAGAATGAAAAGAGCCTAGTCAACTGACAATTGACAATCAAGCTGGGGATATAGAGCAACATTTTATATGGGATCCTTACAGACAGTTTATTTATATATTATATTATATAAATTTATATTATATAAATTTAGACAGTTTATTTATATCAAGCATAATTAAAATATAATTAGTTTCAGCTATCGGATTAGCTTAGGCAATCAGCTGGGGATCTAAATTGTCTCCCGATTTCTTAACGGATACCCAGCCGTCTACCATTTTATAGCTATATTGATTATTCTACTCAGCGTAGAGCTCAAAAAATTATTACATATTCTAAATTTGGATACCTTATTTACAATATATTATACAAAACCTTCTTTTAAGCTTTCGATTACCCATATACCTACCATGTGAAATTTAAGTACTTACCAACTTAGTTCTAACTTTTATGTGGATTAAAAATTATACTCAACATTACGGGTTACATTTCGTAGTCGGGTTTTTTGTTTTTTAATAATTAACTTATTTGCATTACTTTTTTAGTTATTACCCAGGTTTGTATAAAACTGAGTTATGAATTTGGCTATGGCAAATTCCTGATCTATCCATGAATCATCCAAAATACGCAATCTATGGATAGACATTTAAATGCCTAGAGACAACAGGAAAGGGACAGGTATAGGTACAGTTCAAAGGTTAGTAGCCTTTTAGCAGATCACGCGATCAGGGTACTAAAGTAAAAACAATTGGATTGTTAGGTAATGTGTAATTTATTGGACGAGGGTAGGTACTTCTTTCTTCCATTGCGATAGTTACAATTTTACAATGTTTCAATTTATTCGATCAGATTATCACAATAGATTACTCATATCTAAAAATTCACAATACTAGATTTGGTAGATAAGAGTTTGTGGCGTATACCACAAATTCAAAAATAAGTGTACATACAGCATGACGTCATTTCAATTATATTTATAAAATGTAATTTCATTTGCGTATATTGATGACTAATAAAATTTAAAGAATTGATCAAAAAGCGTCTTTCACACGCGCCTTTCATAATTTGCACTATTGTATTGACGCAAATTATTCTTCTTTTTATAAGTTTATAAAAAGTTTTATAAGAAATATTTTAATATAAAAGAGTGCATTGTTACATAGTAAATAATTACTCTTCTGTCACACAATCAAATGAGTAAGTCGCTCTGTCTATATAAAATGTAACCTCTAGTAAATATGCTCAAATATTAATATATCTGCTCTCTCTACTCTCTCTTTCTCTAAAAACATCGAGATATGACGGGTTCAAAGATAAATCTTTGGACTTGTTCACAGACATTATCATCAACACACACGCCAGAGCATTTTACATTGGTGACCTCAACGAAAGATTTTTACATTGGTGACCTCAACGAACGATTACATTGGTGACCTCAACGATAGACCAAATTTTTTACCATAATGGTTGCTGCTCCTGATAGCGCCGAATAATTGGTTCTATACGATCTCTTTCCCCAACATCCATCAACTATCACATCGATCATAGCCGTCCCGTTTTTACTTACTCTGCCCTCTGCTAGCGCTGCGTCTCTTTCCTCAGCAGCAGCAGCTGTCATGGCTTCCACAGAAGTTTCCACCCATTTTTTGCACACTTCTGTGTGGTTCTTATTATACAGTTTGGCGGACATCACTGGCACGTCGACGGCAGCCAGAAACTCCTCCATCTGTGAAAAGCCGATACCAATCGCCATCGCACCGGATACAGCACTCATATTCACATCTAACGATTGTCGACTATCGTCATCAGTAGATATTACTGCTTTCTCATTGCAAAAATTGCATTTAACGGTAAATTTTGACAGCATTCCAATTCTTTTTATGTCCACTAAATTCCTTCAATTTTTCAAGAAAAACACTTATATTAACTAGTCGACGGCCCTCTACTTCTACCGCAGATTTTTCACAGACCTCCACCTAGAAACCACAAAAAAAATCATATTGCTTGCGAACGTATTGATTGGAGTAGGGTTGAGAGTTAAAGAAGAAAGAGAGTTAAAGAAAGAATCTGGCCTTTACAAAATTTCAAGATTTACCTCTATTCTGAAGTCATCGGGGTTTGAGTTTTCAGATTCAATTAGTGTCTTTTCCGTAGCTCCTACACACATATCAGGTAGACTCTGAAAATATTGACAAGCTGTCAGCTCTATACGGTTTAACATTATTACATTTCGCATAAACAATTATTGCAAACCTTTAATAGGCATTTATCGAACAGAAATAAGATTATTAAAAAAAACTCTAAAACATATGCATCTACCTCTGTTCTGAAGTCAGAAAAACAATATATTCGCGAGCTCTTAGGTACTATAAATATACAAATAAAAAGTTACCGTGGATTTCTGAATGTTGGATAATATACTGTCATTTTTTTTATTGATACATTGCATTCTGTAGCCTGCCGTGCTCTGAAAATGAGAAGGCAAACGCATTGGAGTCAAAATCAGCAGGTCACTACTGAAATGGGGTCACGCGTTAATTGTACACGAACCTTTTCGATTGCACGAGTTTATATCCGCATTCTTTTAAATATGCAGGACATGATCGTTTCCTCGGTTTATTAATTCTTTAGTTGCCCATATTTAATTGCCTTTGCTGCTGAAAAAACATAAAAGAATAATTTCGGAGATAACTAATTAAGAACTAAAATAGAAAACCTTTTCGCTGCCAATTTTTAAATCTAAAATTACGCACTTCCCCGTATTTTCTTTTAAATCGTGATTTTCGTTTCCTATTGATTAACTTTCAGACGATTCAAAAGAACCTCATAATAAAGATTATAAAAAAATCGCCTACATCATGCCAGAGAATACTCTCGATCAGCTACAAATGAGGATATATTTCATACTATTCTTTTATACTTCGGGTATACTTCAGACCCGTACATTACCCACTACATTATTATCAAGTTCCTTCACATTTTTGCTATACGGTTTCTAATGAAAACCGTATAGCAAAAATGGGAAGGAACTTGAAGAACATACCTTAGACCTTTGAAGGGGAACGAACTCATTTGAGATCACAAAGTTCGTCAAGCATAATATGGTACTTTGTTAACAATAAACTATGAAAAAAATTGTTTATTTTTCAGAAAAAAGTGCTTGTAATAATTAATAGTAAGTAATCAAAATATTTCAAAGTATTTCTTATAATTATTTCCTTAAACATAAAATAATTATTTAAGTAGGTAGGTACGCGCTTTAAATTTCATATTTTTCTTTTATATTGATTTTTGTAATAGATTAAGTATACTAATTGGTTTTTGTACACAAATATAAATAATAACATTAGTCAAAAAAGTGAATAGACTTTGACATGTAAAACGACATTTGGAGATTTAGACATTTAGACAAATTTTTACTTGGTATTTGAATACTTAAAGTACCCTATGACACTGGGGATCACAAAACGATTCTAACAATACCACATACTTCTAAATGGGTTTAGCGTTTTAAGGTTATGGTGGAATAAAGAAACAGAAAACAGACATAGATGAATCCTGAACACACAACACTCCTTTTTTGTTGGGCAGTCGTGAAAAAATAAAAAATAGCCTATTTCTGAAGATTTTGAGTTTTGTTTTTTTTTGTTGATATTGCATTAAAAGTTATCATAATAAAAATATTCAGAAATAAAAAAGTTATCGAATTTCGGTCCGAAAAAGACCTTTATTTTCCATATTGCAACGAACGCGACGACGCCGCGACGGCGAAGCGCCAGCGCGACGTGGCGCGTGTCCACTGTACGACGGGAAAATGACCGCTATGTACTCATGCAAAAAATAAAAATAAATAAAATGTGTCCAAATAAAAAAAATGCTTACTTACCCGTTCACGAAGTCAATACAGAGAACCACTGAAGATACCACCAAGAAAATACGTTGAAATAAATAAAAGAACACGTTTCAACTTTGGTCACAGTTGACGGAGCGCCAAGCGCAGAAATCACGTCTGACCGTGCCGACGACTAGGCGGTGCGGTGACTGCAGCGCAGTCGCAGCGCTGACAAACAGAAAGCGTCTTGCGTACAGCTTAAAATGTTGCAATAAGGGTGATAATGGCAAATCATATTTAGCGTAACGGTCAGAGCGCTCTCACGTTTTAATTAATTGTAATTAATTTAGGGCCTAAATAAAAAATGTGGCTAGGTCCTGCCATAGATAATTAACCAGTCAATATAATAAAATTATAATAAAACACACTCACCGCTTACATTGTAGGAGTAAACGCGCCTGAAAGTTTTCGAAATCAGTTTAAAGCCTTAATGTCCAAGGCAATGGGCAACTTTTTTGAGTCCAAATTTTAGATTGGTTCATTATCGAGGGATTCAGTTAGAAACTTTTTTAAATTATTGCTTATATTTTTCAAAAAACTCATAAAACTAAAATTCTTCAGATATGGTCGTTCCCAGGTATCATGTCGCCTTAAGGCGAGCTCACTTCGGGAGTTACACTAGAGTGCCACGGTTGTGTCAAGGAAAGATCTAAATATATATATATATATATATATATATATATATATATATATATATATATATATATATATATATATATATATATATATATATATATATATATATATATATATATATATATATATATATATATATATATATATATATATATATATATATATATATATATATATATATATATATATATATATATATATATATATATATATATATATATATATATATATATATATTATTGTACCATTAAAAAATCCTATCAGTCCTTTGTCCCTCGTATTTCATATAATGACTATTAATCGCTTGAACAGTTTACATGAATAGCTTTTTTGAAATTTTTTGTTTTTGCAATTTTTTGTTTTTTAAAATGTATCTTTGGTACAAAATAATTAATATTGTATATAATCTCAATGTAAAATTTCATTTCCATTTGTTTTTTGTTCTTTTTCTTTTTCTATAATATTAAATTTGCTAAAAAAAATGTATATATATATATAAATAAGATATAATAACGGAGATAAGTACTGTACAGATTATAGATAGATAGTGTTAACATATAATTAGTCATAGTTTTATTGTTATATTTTGTATTTGTTATGTATAAACGCTGTTTGTTAACCAAATAAAATAAAATAAAATAAAATAAATAATATATATAGGACAAAAATGGTAATAATAGTAAATTACATGACGCACTGGCAAAATTTCGACAATATTCTAATAAAGAGCCACCCTCTCTTCCAAAAAATCATCCTGTAGAAATATTTATTACAGTTTTAATGAACAAAGTTACACAACCAACATTTTTAAACAGCCTCAAACCTACACCTAACTTAACATCTGATGAACTTTCAGCTCTTAACAATCTAAGCAAAGATACCAATATCATCATTTTGCCAGCTGATAAAGGTTCAACTACAGTCATCCTTAATAAAACAGACTATGTAGCTGAAGGTTTGAGGCAACTCAGAGACGAAACTTCCTATAAAAAATTATATAGTGATCCGAATCAAAATTTTGCTAATACAATAAAAAAATATATTGAACAACAAAAAACCATTGAA
Organism: Micropterix aruncella; assembly: GCA_944548615.1. NCBI lineage: Eukaryota > Metazoa > Arthropoda > Insecta > Lepidoptera > Micropterigidae > Micropterix > Micropterix aruncella. The sequence goes on along the minus strand of OX155960.1, from coordinate 28,677,248 downwards.
AAATTATCAGATGAAGATGTTAACACTTTAATTCCTAACCCTATCAGAACACCAAATTTTTACTTATTGCCAAAAATTCATAAACCTAATAATCCAGGAAGACCGATAGTAGCTAGTTTTAACTCACCCACAGAAAGAATTTCAGCTTTTGTCGATTACTTTCTACAGCCATTTGTAAAAAATCTCAAGTCACACATTAAAGATAGTTACCATTTCATCGAGATTCTAAAAAATACCACAATTCATAAGACTGACAACTTATTACTTGTTACAATTGACGCTGTCTCTCTTTATACTAATATTCCCCACGATTTAGGCTTAGAAGCGATTTCCCATTACCTTAATCAAAGGCCCAGCCCCCAAATTCCTTCTACAAATTTTCTTTGTAAGTTGGCTGAATTCATCCTCACTAAGAATGCTTTTTCTTTTGAGGATGAATTTTATCTCCAAATTAAAGGTACAGCAATGGGAACAAGAATGGCACCTTCTTATGCGAATCTTTTCATGGGGTTATTAGAAAATAAATTTCTTCTTACTCAAAATTTACAACCACTAATGTGGTATAGGTTTATTGATGATATTATACTGTTTTGGCCACATGGACATGACACACTCACTGACTTCCTTACAGATTTAAATAATTTCGGACCCTTAGATTTTACATACACTATATCAGAAAATCAAATTACATTCTTAGACGTTGATCTAACTCTATCCGAAGGCACCATTAAAACTGCAATTCATATAAAACCTACAAACAAAGAGCAATACCTACATTTCGATAGCTGTCATCCGTTTCATACCAAAAAGTCAATTCCATATTCAATGTCCATTCGCGGACACCGTTTAATTAATAATAAAGAAAATTTAGATAAGTACCTTTCTAATCTTAAAAAATCACTAATAGAAAGAAATTATCCTGCCACTTTGTTAGATAAAAATATAATAAATTCCGAAACAAAATTTTCACCTAAACCTAAATTGGTGTCAAATTTAAATCAAAATAAAATCTTTCTGAGTACTACTTATTTTCCTGGCACTGAGAAACTGCGACCTATTTTAGCAGATTTATTCCCTATTATAGCTAACGACCCATCAACCAAAGGTTTATTAGATATACCACCAATTTTATCATTTCGAAAACCTCCTAATTTAAAATCAATACTTAATAAAAATAATCGAAATTATCTTAG
>OX155960.1:28506055-28671055 GCA_944548615.1 Micropterix aruncella | reverse complement strand
TGGCTGATAGCGAGCCCAGCAATCGTATATCGTCCCTTTAAAGAGTGGATATATTCGAATTTCAAATCGAATTTTCGAAATGTCATTCCGCATTTAAGAGACGATTGATTGTGATTTTTTTCATTGTTTTTGCTTAAATTTGTCTTTAATAAAGACATTTTATTTTGGTTTGCAAAAGGATACGCTTTGTTTTTGAGATGTGGATGAAGGGTGATCGTTCGCTAGCGATAAAGGGATCCCATTAAACCTACAGTGTACCGTCGAAAGTGGTACTCATCCAAGAATACATCTCGTTTAAACAATAAGCATTTCCCAGTCCAGTCCGGGAAAACCTTCCAGCTATGTAAGTGGCTTTTATTATTTTTATTTTTTCATCAAAGTGTCATCCTTTAAACGAATTCTTTAAAAAAAGATTATATATATATATATATATATATATATATATATATATATATATATATATATATATATATATATATATATATATATATATATATATATATATATATATATATATATATATATATATATATATATATATATATATATATATATATATATATATATATATATATATATATATATATATATATATATATATATATATACATATTTTTTATTATTTCTATTTTAATTTTTAATCATTATTAATATTATTATTATTATTTTTTTTTTTATTTTTTTACAGCAGAATAGTATCTAAGCGCGAATCCCCGCAATATAAAGGTGATTGTCGCATCGTATTCATACGAGTTCCGCTCGTTTCACTGTAAATATTGCTATCCATAATGCAGGTAGGCAGATAGTTTCGTATTGAACGCAACTGAACTGATTGACTACTGATTAACGACTTCAGGGGTTCGCAGCAAGCGGTTTTCTAACAACGTACTATCACTTTATAAATAATAAAAGTTATACAGTTACTAAATTAAACTAAAAAGTTAGATACATACTTACATTTTATAATTAGTTACATTTTATAGTCACACGTTATTTGTCACACAAAATGTTATGTTCTATTTAATACCGGTTTTATATTAGAATTTCGATTTGTTTTTTCTTTTTGATTACCAAATTTGAAGGAAATTTAGTTTTATGGGCATTTTCCAAAACTTTGACATAATTTATTGTAATATTAGAGCCCTGTCCACCGCTTTACAACAGCGTTTAAATATATAATTTATTGTGTTATTAGAGCCATGTCCACTCTAGAACAGGCTAGTCCCAGTTGGGTGACAAAATCAAATAAGCATAAGGTTAAGGTTTTGCAATTCGGTTCCTGTTATTTTTGTAAGCAAAATCAATTCTGTATTCAGTATTCAATGTATTCATTCAGAATATACAATAAAAGCATGAATATTCAATTAAAGCTAGTTATCGCATATTAGAATTCGTCAATTGCTAGTAATATATATAACTAAGTCGTTGACAAAAGTCGGCTTTACACGGCAGACAAATAAAAAAAAACAGAGCTGATTCCATGTGTAATGGGTATACATAACGTTACCATTTATTTTTTTTTGTCAAAGCGGGACGCCTTTGTAAAAAAAACGTATTGGTCTTTTACTACTTTTTATTCAAAAATGAAAACATGATAACAGTATTACTAATAATATCTATAGATATCTACGCAGTTGTTGTATATTTGTCGGAGGAGCAAATTTGTTTCAAAATATCGGTCTAGTTTTTAAGTAAGAATGGAACTGATTACATTATTTATTAATAGTCTTGGTAATTAAAATGGCTTTCAAAACTGCGACACTTATAGTCGACGAAATACTATTTGGCAAAAGTGTCGTTAGCACATTGGTACCTTTTTCACAAGGATCGAGACCTTTTTCACAGCTATCGTCGAATGTCTAATGGCTTGATATGGCTAGACTAAATCGCCATGATCGCTAAATAATTTTTATTATTTATACGTATCAATTTTCAAGCAAAAATACATTAGTATTCTTGCTTGAAAATTGATTGCTTGAAAGATTCGGAAGAAAATGTTATTATTAAATAACATTTTCTTCCGAATCTTTCAATGACAGTTGAATAAACAATAGAATTAATTTAGGAAAAACCTTTATTGTAGTAAAAAGTAACAAAATTATTAGGACGCTAGGCTAAAAAGCTAAACGATTAGGACTATTAATTAGTGAAATCCTAACAGTTTGATTTTGAAATCATTAGTAATTAGTGTGTATTTTAATATATCTGTATGAAGTACACATTTTACAATTATTGTTATAATTGTAAAATCGAAACCGGTAATCACCGAATTTAACATGGTAAGTAGCTAACCGATTAAGTATTTAACATCAGGATTTAGTGCGTATTTTAATATATCTGTCTGAAATACACATTTTACAATTATTGTTAGGTGCCTATACTGCAATATTTACTCTGATCGCTGGTGGTATAAAGTTCAAGATGTTATGATCTTACCCGGTGCAGCAGTCAGTTTGTGCCTTTAACGCGTTTGTTAAAGTGTTCCAAGCAGGTAGAATCGATCTCCATAGTAAAATAAACGGTTACAACTTGTTGGGAATCACTGTTTATTTTATGACATTTTAACGACACTTTTGTCAAATAATATTTCGTAGACTATAACTGTGTTTTTCCGCTTGTCCATATTTTGTTCATTAGAGAAAAAAACTCTTTCGACAGGTGCGTTACTTCTAGGCAGACATGAAACCTACTCAATAATTATACGAAAGTTAGTACAGTTAAGATTGTTATCACGAAAGTGTTTGAACAACTCCACCCAACGTTCTTCAACAGCAACATTGTCAGAATTCCAGCTTGCGATTTTATCATCTTTTGGGCTTAAATTATCTATTGGTGTGTTTGTGAAAGCGTGAAATTTTTGCTCTCGCTGGGGACAGCGGGACAGACAGCCTGAAAGCGGGGCTGTCCCGCCCAAAGCGCGTATGGTCACGTTATAGTCATCTTAGGCTGTATAAGAATAATAATATTTTTATAGTAATTAATTCCTAAATAAATAAAATAAATAAATATATGAATAACCTCCGATACCAATGTCTTTATTAGGTGTAGTCTACCGATCACCATTTCATTTTAAACAATGTAATATTTATCTTAATATTGTGAAATATAACCTTAATATTTAAAAAAAACTTATTCACAAAGAGACAAGACATGAATTCGACCGAGCACCCCTTTTTAAACCCGTTACAGGAAATGGAGAATCAGCAGACGACACACGAGTCGCCATGCCACAGGGGGCAATCTGTACTTCTTCGCTTTATCGGTCATTGCAGGAAATGAAAGAAGTCGCCGAGTGTGCTTCCTTAGCAATTACTGTTTCCTTTCGTTATCGCTCGGAAGTCGGTCAGCGGTTTTTTGTACGAACTCCTCACTTCCAGGTGGATCCTGCCCTGCCCATTTAAATAACACTGATTGCAGCGAGCCGCAGGTGCGGTTCAATTTCGTAACATGTTTGTTTCTACTCTTTATTGTTAAATCTATATTGTAGCAGATGTAACAATATAGATTTAACAATAAAGAGAATATTGCATTCCTAGGATATCTTAGAATGAAGAAATTAGGATGACAAAATAGACCATGAAATAATAATTATAATTATTATTTCATGGTCTATTTAACTATTATTTTATTAACCTTGCTTTTAAATGTGACTGATTATTTATTAGAATCTTAATATAGTTTTGATTAAATTCGATTGATTATTTTTGACTGGTTACTCTGAGTAAATCTTAAAAATACTAGTTTAAGTTATTAATACCATGAATAAAAATAATAATTGTGTAATTACTCCAATGCTCTATACGTCTTGCGGACATACAGCAAGGGAAAAAATAAGTAATAAGCACAGATAGTGTTTTGTGGTAATAAACATGTACATACTTGAAATTGTACGCGACGTGGGCAAACTGTATCGAACTATTTTGTACCAAAACATCTGTACTTCTAACATACATTTACATAACAAAAATCTATATGTCTATCTATCTATCTATTTATCCATGACAGTATCTATGGAGGTTAAATGGGGATAAGATAATAGATATGAAGAAGATTTTAAATATTTCTTTTATCCCCCCCCCCCCTCTATATTGGATATATATATTCGAAAATACATTTTTTTTGTCTGTTCGAGTTCCTCTTCATTTTTATATATTGCACGATCATGTTTAAAAATATAATTATATAACCCCCTCCTAAATATATGCCTCTTCCTAAGCGTCTAAAATGTTTGATATGAAATAAGTGGAAAACTTATTAAATATTTTTTTTTTCGCCTCATCTTTTTAAATACATTTTTATATGCGAATAAGATCCAAAATCCTTTCGATCGTCACCCTCACCCCCTCCCCCCCCCCTCATTCATATTGCGTGTATATTTATAAAATATATACCTACATATATTTGTCCACTCGAATAACTCTACAATAATATTTATAACATATATACATATATTTGTCCACTCGAATAACTCTCGAATAACCCCCTTCGCCTCCCTTATTACAAAGGCCACCATATTGAATAAAAATGAAAAAACCCTTCACATAAGTCGTTTTTAATGACTTCGAGTAACATAAACGCCATATTTGTATAAAATTCGAATAGCGTGGCTGGTCTAATAGCATCACAAACAAACAGACGAAATGACAAACGGTCTTTTTTTGGCCGATTTAAAACAGTGACAACGCTCAACCAGATTATTTAAAGGATAGACAAAACCCGTTTTGATACAGCATTGGTATAAAATTATCTTTTAATTATTTTGTCTTTTTAAATAGTATCACACAGAATTTCGTATGCATTAGTTACTGCTTAATATTGCTTTGATCAATAAAGATAAAACGATAAGAAAACAATTCTTGGAAACTAACTACACTTTAAATTGTATGAAAACTGAATGCATGATTTTCAATATTTAGATTTTTATTTTCGTCTCATCTATTACCTGAAGCCATGTATTGAAAACTAACAAACCATTTTACGATAGAAAATAACCAGTGTTGATGAATTTTTCATACCCAGCATTTTCAGAAAATTTCGTATCTACACTCTTGAAAATAACTCCATGAAAGCGAACGCTACGATTTAATTCATTCATGGGGAGGGCAGACAAGGTCGGTTGGTTCCAGTGGTTCGTCTTGATTGCATTCTTGGTCATTCATTACATTATAATACGCGTACACTCCTATGGAGAGAAGAACAGTTGCGTTCAGTTGCGCACCGTGGGAATCGAACTCTGGCCGCAGCTGTCCGAAGCAGGTGCTGCTACCTACTGCACCAAGGGTGAATGGTTCGATTTCTTCTAGGGCGAATTGTAAAGATTGCACAGATTTTGAGTATCTTATTTTTATGGTTAACTAATACAGGATAGAATGTCTGCGATGGAGTGGTTTTATATTTGGGATTTAGCACACGTTAACGACTTGAGAATTTTATATTTCACAAAACCGTTTTGAGGAGTAGATATTTCCATAAAATTTTCAGTAATATTTAGTTCGATGCAAATTTTAATATACGTAAAAGTATCTATATAATATATAGGTGCAAAATTAAGTATGTAGAAAAGAGGCGATTAAAAAAATATACATTAAAAAAAAACAAATAAAATCTAAAAGCAGAAGAAGTCTTCGCAGCTAACAGTCGCTCGTATGTAGGTACTCAAGAAATTTAAAATAAAATAAACTAATTACAGAAGAAATATTATTAATTAAAATAAAAAACAGATAGATAAAATGCAGATAAAAGGTGATGAGTTGCTTCGTAGTGTGACTTTCAATTAACACTTGTAATAATATCGACAGTTTGGTTGCAAACTGGAACAGCTATTAGCAGGCATCAGGCAGCATAAAACAATATTGCTCGGTCCATTCAGTCACAAAATTCCTATTTCAACTTTACGCTTTTTACAATCCAAATTGATGCACAAAATGTTGTTAGCACAATACAATAAACAACACAAACGAACCAAAGCTCGAACTCGCAACGGCCACAGCAACCGTGATTCTTTCTTCCGTGAACCTTTCTTCCTTCCATCGGGCAACACAAGGCTTGCTTAAATATCAGCCCAATTACTTCTGGTTATTTTGGAAATCGCACTCACGCCGATGGTCAAGCCACCGCCATCTTTTGCCGGATTGTGAAGCGCTTGGTTTTTCTGTCGCGGTCATATCGTTAATTGTTGTTTTATTGTGAATATTTGTAGAAATAAAGGACCCTTGAATTGAAAGAAAAGCAGTTTTACAAATGTCATAATTCAATCATGACATAATAATATTTTTTTTCTTAACATACCTACATCGGTTAGGATTTTCATTGGCGGTCCACGTTGAGATCCAAATCCATCGCAATATTTCGTTTCCTTATAAAAGTTGCTTAATTGCTCGTACTGATTCACCCCTCCCCCCCCCCCCTTCAAGGATGCCGGTTAATTAAAACTCTGCTCGAGGTAGGTACAATGTTCCGAGAATTAAAAATACTTAAACATCACTGAAGAATTACATTTATTTACTCTAAATCGCATATTCTTATATGCAGCTGCCATTGTTGTGTATGTTGTATCTAACATTGTGCATGTTATGTATCTCCATATTGTTGTCGGTTAGAATCAAATAAACCGTATACATATTTTTCCAGCAAATAATTTTTGATAAATATCTTTCCGGAAAGGTCTATTTTTTCCATATTTTTAATATTCTCTGGCAACCTTCAATATTAGGTATGCTTCTTTATTCAGTCAGTATCGCTCGTTTATAGGGTGAGGTTGTAGGTTGTGTGTGATTGATACAAATGGTAATTAAATCCGTGTATTGCGTGTCAGCATTTACGCCTCAAAAAGATTAAAATAATTTAGAATTATCCGAAAAGTCGTTACCCGAAACCCTCGAGTTACATCGTCGTAAAAATCGTCGTTAACAAGTTGGAAATCTGTCACGCTTCCTTGAGGCAGCGGCGGCACACACCTGTGCTTGTTCCTGCTGGCTTGTTTTTTCGACTCTTTCTCAAGAAGGGAGTAATTTACTCGTACGGCGTATTCATGTGGGGCACGCTTGAGGAACTCCCGTCTATGTAATTTTCATACTTGACGGAGCATCTTCGCCTGCATAACCGCCGCGATTTTGGGTGAGAGGATGCGGTCACACTTGAGGCGTTTAGTTTTCTTTGGTGAGGGAGTGGGACTTCTTTAACTTGCTACGCATATTTTCGAATAGAGATAATGCGATAAGATATAAGGTGCTAAGAGATAATGCGATAAGAACAGTACACAAGCATGACTGAGTAGTCGCTAGCAGACAATTTTTAGGCATTTTTGATATACACCGTGTTTATATCAAACCGATTTAAAACCAAGCACTCCCAAAAACTCAAACATTCGTCTTTTGTAACATTTACAACAACTTTTATTAGTAATTTTGTTTAAATTTATTAAAGAATGTTCTTAAAAAATAGTAATATTGCGTAATAAAGCATCATAGGCAGTGTAGGGTCAATCGATTAAATTTTTCAATCGAATAATCAATCATGATTGATTTAACACGAATAATTTAGTCGTGACTTAAGTTAATTGGGATTGAAGTAATCATGACTAAATCAATTAGTCGTTAATCGTCAATCGTCGCGTCAATAATGACTAACTTGCTCTTTAAAATAGTTGCCACCCGACAATTCTTTCAATTATACCTATTGGTTGACTGTACTTAGATTCTCACTGGTTTCGTCGGCCGACCGACCGATCGGTCGACCGGCTGACCGACCGACCGGCAGACCGACCGGCCGACCGACCGACTGGCCAACCGATCAACAGACCGACCGACCGGCCGACCGACCGAACGGCCGATCCTCCGGCCGGCCGACCGAGCGAGGGACCTGCCGATCGACCGACTGACGGCGTGTGCGTGCATGATCAGGTCAATTAATCACATGGACAATTAACACATTTTGTCAATTATTTATATTTTTTAAATATATATATATAATTCGAATATATTTTAATATCTAATATTGTTAATTAGATTATCATACGTTTAAGTCTTCGCTTTTAAATCTTCATATTCCATACTTATTCATATTTATACTGATTAAAACTGCTAATGTTTGTATTAAACTCCATCGAATATATCATTGATATAATTTTTTTTTGTCAATATTCCAAAATTAAATAAAAGTAGTCATTTCAACTATGCGACGGTTTTGTATATTTAATTTAAATATTTGTTATTTGTTTTGATAACATCGCTACCAGCTACCATTCCGAGACAACATAATTGTTATTGTCGCAAACCTCTGAATTGAACCACAGGCCCTCGTATCACATCGACTGTATGTGCTTTAATTTAGATCACGGACGAGATTAATGTCAACTAAAATTTTGCACGTACATTTGACTTTAGATGGATGTTTCAATTTCGTTCATTGTTGCAATAGGTTGCTACTCAAAACACAAAAATAAAAATAATTGATCTGATTTTTCACCAAAATATTCATATTCATAATATAAAGTTATAAAATTTATAAAATATATTAAACATATAGAAATGTATAAAACAAAGTTATAAAATTAAATATACATAATATTCATATGTCATCTAAACTGCTGGTTTTATTTCGGGTTGTCCCCCAATGATGGACAATTACTTCAAATGATGTTTATTTTTTGTTTATGCTAAGCGGTCGTGAACATTTGGGGCATCATTGAACATTTGGGACAACATTTGGGGCGGTCGTGAACATTTGGGGCGGTCGTGAACATTTGGGCAACATTTCCTGAAAATCACATTAGTTGATCTGAGGACATCCCCTTGCAGATTCATCGTGTGGTTTATGCTATATCGCTTTTATATTTTGTTTATGTGTAGATACCTGTTTATTTTATATCTATATAATTTTTTTTCAGTCTACTAAAGAAATGCATGCAACAGATCTGTTCTGACGAGAGAAAGACAGTCTCATACGCATCAGTTTGTTTATTTCCTGTGGATGTGGCTTTTTAATCCGTAATCAACGTGACCGTGGCCCTAGGCGTTGTTGCGTGTCGCGCCTTGCCGCTCTCTTGGTCATCCTAGCCACCGGACTTTCTTTGCTTGGGTAAAAAAAGATTTGTCTGGAGGAACTGCGCTCTGCGGGCACCCCGGCTTCGGCCACGGTCCGCCGCGCCCTGCAATGGAATCCTCAGTGCGTGCGATTAGGGAGCGTGTAACCGCCTCGAGTGACCATTGGAACCAGGTTCTACACGTGGGAAAGTGACTGCTTATTAGAGCTTCTTTAAAGAACATTTTGGCCGCGACAGCAGGAGAAAGAAGGTAAAGATTTCTTCTGGATCTGAAAACCAACCTTCCTACAAATAGCTGACAACGTCATTTTTAAAAAGTTATAATTTGAGAAAAGCTGAATATTCTCCTACAGATGTACATAAAATAGGTATGGATGAAAAGTAGTATTTAAGTAGATCCACAGATTCGTGCTTATTTCAAAAATACAAATTCAGCGTTTTTTTTTTAAATTATACCATTTTAATAATGATGTTGCAAGCTATTTGTAGGAACGTCGCATTCCAGTTCCAGCAGAAATCTTTACCTTCTTGCTCCTGCCACCGCGGCCAAACTGTCTTTTTAAAAGAAGCTCCTCGATAAGTAGTAATTTACATAAGTATCAGCGAAGTAATCATCTGTGTATCGAAATGCTTCAATACTGACCAATGCTGCGCTATTCGAGCTCAAAAGATCTTAGCCGTCCAATTTCTTTGTGTAATGCACAATATATCGAAAGAAAAAATAATAATTACAACATTATTTTTATTTATATTAATTTTTATATTTCTTAACATATATTAAATATTACTTATTGACTTTTTTTAAATTTAGATTTATCTTACTCGTTACTTTAGTTTTATGCAAATTCATTGATTGTCTCGCTCTATTTGATTGTTTTTTTTTGTTTTTTATTTTGTTTTTTTTTTGTGGATTATGTTTTAGGGCAATTTATTTTTATGATCATTTTTACATAATTTATTGTAAAATTAGAGTCCTGTCCATCCTAGAACGGGCTAGTCTCAGTTGGGTGACAGAATCAAATAAGCAAAAGGTTAAGGTTTTGCCATTCGGTTCCTGTTATTTTTATAAGCAAAAATAATGTTTTATAGTAATTAATTCTTAAATAAATAAATAAAATAAATAAATAAAACAAAATGTCAACGCAGAGACTTTGCCACGGGCGGAGACGCGAATGCAGCTTGTATGTTCATATATTGCAAAATACCATCGTTGGAGGCTGATGAGAGCTCATCGGAGACTAACTGTAAAGATCGTTTTTGGAGACTATAAAAACCACTGCATAGTCATAATGCCTACTTTACTTTTTTAAAATAAGAAGAAGGTCTGTAGTTTTTATAAATTATTTAGTAAGTAAGCAATATGCCGTTTGCGGTTTTATAGCACCAGCCCCTAATGCTTTCAAAGCTGTATTATAGAAAAAAAAGGTTGTGTCACACCAAGACTTTCCCGGCAAATAGTTAGGGACTGATTTCACCTGAATTTAAATTTTATAAATAAAATCGCCCTCTCTCAGCCGGCGGTCGAACCCAAATGGGTGCCATTGCGACGCAGGCGGAGCGGTTCTTTTCTCGGCTAGCCTCGGGCGGCTCGGCATTAATATTTGGTTAAAATGTATGGCGGAATTCAAATATTATTAGTGTAGCTTGTATGTGAGATATTCCAATCAAAATTTCACAATGTGATTTTGGCTCAACAAGGCATCTGTGTACCGAATTTCGTCTTATTAAATTGTTCTTATTAAATTCTTATTACATTCGTTTTATTAAAATGATCATAAAAATAAATTGCCCTAAAATATAATCCTCAAAAAAAAACAAAATCTAATATTTCGAGGATGATATATGACTGGTGGACCGATTTCAAGCACTATCTTTTCAACTCTTGCCATGGCTAAATTATTCCTAGGTACATATCAAATTTCAACTCAATCGTATTAAGCGTGTGGGCGCTATCGTAGAGGAAATACATATACACAAGAACACAGAGAGACTTCAATCTCGTAATGGTCTGCTTTTTTTGTGAAATTTTTAAACATTCTTTTATTGTCCTATGCCATCAGAATGTCCTTCAATTATATTCTTTTCCACGTCAGATTATTTTCCTAATAAAGTGAAACTTGAAATATATATTATCCAACTACAAATAACAGAGAAAAGATGGAACAGATAGATCGAGAACAATCTTAATCGAATATTGAAGAATCGAGAAAAGATATATAGAACAATCTTGAATCAAATTGTTTTGCTGTAATTACCAATTACAATTCATTTTGAAATATCTGGGTGGCGCGGACTCCCAGACCGCAAAAGTTAATAAACAACACGTGTCTGACCGCAGGCAGCGAGATGAGTGGACTTCAGTAGACGCGTCAACGGCCGAAAGGGAACGTAAATATGTTTTTTTTTCGTACAAATCAACAAGCGATTATTCGTTCCCGTCAAGTTTTCCGAAATTAGTTTCATTTTTTCCTATCTTGAACACACATGTATAAAGTTGATATAACAGCAAGTATTAAAAAGAATGGAAAAGTATATGACCAATGACAATAAACTTAAAACAGGTTAGTAGCCAGCTGGTTTTTTAATTGTTTCCAATTCATTTATGATCTTCTTCGATCGTCTTTGACTAAAATTTTATGCGAAAAAAACGAGGTAGTGACCATAAAAGTTGGTTTTTGATTGGAGGTTTAGGAGTAAGGTTAAGGTTTGTAAAAAAAAATCGGTGGTCTGTAAAGTCGGTTTACTGACGATAGTTGAACGTGACAACGTCATAAGAAAATACTGATGGAATGGTTGCATTTGAAGCAGTTTCATTTAAGATTCTGATATTGTTTATTACAAACACCCAAAAATATATGCTTTTATACTCACCGATTTGACTACAACATGTAAATGTATTATTGTATAGCAGTATAATTGTATAATTGTTTATTGTTTAAAGTTTATTGTTTTTTTTTTAATTTGAAAGTTTGAAATCTCAAACTGTTAAATAACGGTTTGAAAAGCGTTTGAGCCCGCTCCGCCATCTAGCGGTAGGTAATACGTCCTAAATAAACAATATCAGCGACATTTTACCAACCGCTAGATAGCGCATCGTAATGATAGCTTTTCATACTTTTTTATTTTTTAAAATAAAAGTTGCTTACTTCGTTGTACCCACAAGAAAATTGTCCGTTCAGTAATAACATTCCGTATATAAAGAATACATATAAAATTATGTCAAGAATTTAAATCAATCTAGTGATTTTCATTCGTACTATTTTAGACTGAGGTTAGTAAATACTTCTTTCGCAACCGGTAGATGGCAGCATTTATATTGAATAATAAATATAATAAATGGAACGCCTCAGAGCGAGGTAACGCCGCATGAGTAATGTTTTTTCGTGCGTGCAGCCAGCTCCATCGAATTATAAGACGTTGTCACGTCAATAATAACTCGTTAATGTAGGCCGTAAGGAAATTCAAGACGGTCAGCCACTCTTCAAAGAGCTTGATGTCGAAGCTTTATGAAATCCTAGTTCGTCCTCTCTAAACCTTCTCCAGCAAGATGTACTTGTGAGTTGTGATAACTCACTTCAGTCCGGTTTTCGCTGAGTTTCTTTAAGAAATATTATTGTACTCTACCTAAAAAATAAATGATAAAAGGTTGTGTTGTGTCATCCCAAGACTATTTCGAATGGTTGTGTCATCCCAAGACTATTTCGGCAAGCAGACCACTCCCCCCACCAAACCCTCATAACCCCCCCCCTCCCCCTCCACCTCGCCGACCCCCCCCCCCCCCCACCCAACCGATATAAATTGTGTCAAATGACTGATAGTAAAAGCACGGTATACCAAGCAGTAGAATTTGATTCTAGGTGAATTATTCCTACAGTTTTGTATATTTTTTTCGATGAACAGAGGTTATCCAATGCCAGCCTCCTATTGTAAGTCAGATTTCCAACGATGAACGTGTTGCTTCGCTATACATACATAATAGGCAGGTACTCCAGGGTAATTCCCGCACAAACAACACCGCCTCAGCCGCCTACGTGATGCTGTTACGAGAGATCAAAATAAACAAAGCGGACTATGCAATGGTTCCCACAGTCCTGCGCGCAACAGGTTTCGACTTGTCCCGCTTGAGTGCAACAGGTGTTCCTTTACATCGCCTCTGCTGACTGAATTGTTTGTTGTTTTTCAGGGCGTCCGACTCGGGTTGACTGTTGGTTGTGTAACGAGATCGCCCGGGTCGTGTCGTACCGTGTGTGAGCCACTTTTCAAAAACCCTCGACCATTTGGAATGCAGCCAAGCGGCTTGGGGTTTTATTAGATACTATCATTGATAATAATAACATGTACTGATATAGGGAGAATGCTAGTGCAGATATAGCCAGAGGTTGAGGGGGGGGGGGGGTGTCATGCTATAGACAAGCGTTGGTTTCGAAATTCAAGAGTTGTGGGGTGTATTTCGCAATAGCCCCTTTCTATTGTTTTAAAAATTACTTCCTTAAAAAAAATGGAAATTAAGGAAGAATAATAATGTGAGGGTTACGGGGGAAAACAGTCAATGTATTTTTTTGTGAAAATGAGATAATAATGCCATCTTGTGGCTTGTCCCCAAACGAATCTAAGCATGTATCGCTTTTCGAAAGAAAGATAATAATCTGCCTTTAAATGAAGGGAGGAAAAACGTGTATCAGGAAAGAATTATCAAGGTCCGGCGGTGGCGGTGGTTATTGGTCATTCTTTTTCGTTTTTATACAGAGGTGGGGTACCTCGATCACCCTCCGGTTGATGCTGAGGAGGAGCTGGGATGGGAAATACTGATCAGGATCAATGTCTTTTCCATGTGTTCGCTTTTTTTGAAGTATAATTCAAGTAAAATCTTATCAGTCCTTCCCCTATTTCATCTAATGACTATACATGAATACTTTTTTAAATATTTTTTGGTACTAAAAAATGTTTATAATATAAACGTAAAATAATTTTTTTTTTGTTCTTTCTCTTTTGCTTTAACAATAAATCGCTGCTAAATAAATGAATGTATAAATAAGATATAATAACGGAGATATGCAATGTACACATAAAAAAATACGGTAAATAGCGTTAACATATAATTAGTCATAGTTTCATTGTTATATTTTGTATTTGTTATATATAAACGCTGTTTGTTAACCAAATAAAATAAAAAATAAAATAAAGTGTATTTTTTTTAAACTCAAATATTATATATTATACAACTATATCAGCCTTATATTATAGTTTTCGCTTTTTTCCTAGGTGTAATTTAAGTAAAAGGTTTTTGTTCAGAAACTGCAATATATTTGGTTTACGGACCAAATATATATTTAGTCAATCAAATCCTTCCTAAAATGTATTTTTTTTAGTAAGTAAATTTTAAAAATGGAATAACCACAACATTGAAAAAACTTGATATTTATCATTCGCCATAACTCATCAATTGTTTTATGATGAATCTTGAACCAAACACTATATTTTGAATGAATTAGCAGCGGCAGACTGATAAGGTTTTATGTATTATAAAAAGTAGATAAAGATACACATACATAAGGGTTTCTAACTATGTGGTTTCCTAGATACTGAGATACTTTATTATTCAATATAAAAATCAAATTCCTTTATCTCGATAGGCTTTTAAATATACCTATACAAATCTTGAGGCCACAGTGTTTAAAAATTTATGCCTAACGCTTTGTGATGAAATGTAAATATTTTTTTTAATTTTTAAAGTACACAACAACAGAAAAAAGTACATTGTTGTGCGATAATTAGCAATTAGGATTTTATTTTAAAACCAATGCCAATAAGGATTTTATTTTGGAAAGTTTGAATAAGTAAATAGGCCTTACACTTAGCGCTTTTTCTTCGATTACGCTTGGACAACTAATTAGATATCCCAAAAAAATATTTAGCATTTATAGGAAACTTTTAGGTGATTAATCCGGAACTTGGGCATAAGGTCAGATATTTAGAATATTATGAGAAAAAAAATGTTTTTATCAAAACTAATTTCACCCTTTTCACACCCTTAGGGGTTCAATTTCCAAAAATCCCTTTTTAGTGATCGATTAAATTATAAAAGGAAGCCTTGTGCAAAGTTTCAACGTTCTAACCCCAGTTTAGGCTGTGCGCTTATATTTCAGTCAGTCAGTCAGTTTCTTCTTTTATATAATTAATATATAGATGTAGAATTAGTATTGTAAAGCCTAGAAGATAAAAATCTATAGTGTCACTGTGTATAAGCCGTGTTCATTTTTGAACACGGATCCCGAAGTTTATCTTCCACATCTTTGTTTTGGATCATATTATTTATAACAATATTATCTCTTTCTTCTTTTTTACAACACACTTGTGTATTACCTGTTACATGTGCATAGCGCCTTATATGTTACTTGAGCCATATCAACCTTATGCTGTTGTTCTTTAATGTTCTATTATTTACTTGAGCGACATTGTAACTATGTACATATTTTTTTAAAAGCATTAAAGAAATTATATACATAAATAAAATAAGCAAAGGGCCTCGTATCGGTGCAAGGTTTGCTGGAGACAGCGATCCCTGATGCATGTTAAGAATTCGATATGAAGAAAAGAAAAGAAATAATTAGCAAAAAAATCATAAAGTTCAATTGAAATGACATCATCAAATACGCATAATGCGTTAAAGGCTGAAAGCCAATTAAACAATACAATTCTGTAACTATAATTGGATTTCTGTGAATTAGGAAACAGCAATTATTGCGCAAACGTGATTTGTCATTGCAATATTGTCGTCGTCGTTTGCGTGTCGCAGTCACGCAATAAAACTAACCGCAGCATAATTTGACATTTTGAAACACAAAGGTGAGAAAGAATGTGGTGAGAAAGTGGCAATTACACGCGTAGTCGTGAGTGAGACTCTCTCGTCTCGTTTCGAGACGCGAGACGAAGTGAGGCTTTTCATCATCATAGAGTGCCGACTCCTATAACTAGAAGTTGGTGACTAGGAATAAAATATCACCTGGCTCTATAGCTATATAGAAGGTAGCCTCTTAAAATTATACTTTTTTTAATTGTACAAAGGGGAACTCGTGTACCCTTCTGCCAGTGGCAATGTGGGTTTCGGTCAGAATGGTGGAAGTGATGACCCTGACTGGCAAGTCTATTTGTTTTTCATTACCCCTCCCTCTACTGTGTCCATTCACCTATGTAAGGATTATTAATTTTTTCATGTGATTATTTTGCAAGTTTCCCATGGTCTCAATGTATCACGTATCGGCACGGCACGACACTGCACGACAATATCGGCACTGCACGAAATTGCTTTCTCTATATAATATACATAATATAGTCCTTTCTCTTCATTTTTTATTTTATTTTACATATATCCATTATTATACGTACCCCGTAACGTAAACGTATAGTATTTGATGAACCCCTACGACCTATTGATCTTTAATCTATGGGTTGGGAGTCCATTCATTTGTCTTTGAGTTATTGATGTAAATAGTTATTTTATCTTATGTCCATGTATCAACAAGGGCATCGCTCGCAGGACCTATGTCCTATAGTATAACTTTCTTGAAAGTGAACTTGAGTAGAATTTTATCAGTTTCCTTCTTCACTAGTGGGTAGTCATCACACGCCTGCTGTACAATTTTCTTGTGCTTTATTGTTCTTCCCTTCGTATTCCAGAGTTC
The DNA here is from genome assembly GCA_944548615.1 of Micropterix aruncella. Taxonomy (NCBI): domain Eukaryota; kingdom Metazoa; phylum Arthropoda; class Insecta; order Lepidoptera; family Micropterigidae; genus Micropterix; species Micropterix aruncella. Next base: position 28,654,330 of record OX155960.1, on the reverse strand, counting down.
TAGTGTCTGAAAACAAATGGCTGTTCTCGCTGCATCTTGTTTTATAAACGGTCTAGAGGCGTTAGGCCCAATATAACTTCTAGAACCTCGGTTGGTGCCGATCCATATCAACAGAGATATGAGAACTTGTACGACATAATAGAAACTAGTAATATTTTCTATATTTGTTTCACCTATATCTGTAATTAGCACTTGCAGGTCTTCTTAGGAGGAGACAACTAATATTGGGTCATCGTGAAAGGTTTTATATCTTTTGAAGCTTCTATAATAAATAACCTCCTCAACATTAAGATTAAATAGCAGGGAAGATAGGATGCTGCCTTGACGTACACCTAGCTTAATCAGTCCCCAGTTAGATAGCACGTCGTCGCCTCTCTTACGTTAACTTCTTGCTTCTAGTATGATTTTTGAATGATTATGATTACGTTCTCATACGGAGCAAGACTCCTCGTAGTGTGAGATTCGAGATCAGATGATTTTTTCCAATAAGACTCCTTGGTTTTCAATATTACAGAATTCGAAAATTGCTAAATCACTTTAGCTTCTACCTGAGTACAAATCTAAGTAAGAAATCGAAGAAATGGTTGCAGGTTTCAGGATTATAGATACTCGTACGATATTCAGCTTTCCATCAGCGATTAGTAGGTATCTACTTATTATTGCCAGTACCTTTTTCACATGTGCTCTACACATTAACCCAAACATCCAGAGAATATTCCATGAATCCAACTATAGTTTTTTTTTTTTTTAGGGTTTGCTTGGTGCGTGCCTTTTCACAATTTGATATAAAAGGCGGCTTACTCATTACGTTGGTGTACATTTTGTTGAATATTTCACTCCAGACCACGAAGAGACGCAAACTGTAAATGGGACACACGTGCAAAAAATCTAAAAGAACAGACCTGAATGTTCACTGCGTTTAAGTACATTTATTAGATTTATAAATTAATAAGCAAAGTAGAAAATGGTTAACTGTATGATATCGCTATAGCGATATGACTGCCCAATAAAAAAAGAGGGTAATATTTTAAGGGATCATCTATGCATGTCTTCTGTTTCCTTATCCCACCATTACTTCTAAACACTTGAATCAGAATCAGAATCAGAATTAATTTATTTGCCTGTTTCGTGTTATACATTTTGTGTTATACGCTTGTGCAAGCACTCGGATGTGTCAGCTAACTACGAACGTCACCAGTAGATGCGCAAGCATTCTGAGTGGTGCCTCCACGAGAGACGATGTTACATAGTCCCGCAGGTTTATTCGCGTGTTAGACTGATTTTACTATGTTCTTACGATCTAAGTTATATGTACAACTTAGGAGCTATGTTAGCTACGATCTACGTTATATGTACAGCTTACAGACTATGTTAGCAATGTAGAACATAATAAAAAGAATATAATAAAAATTAAACCAAAATAAGAGAACGACCGAACATTGAGCCGATTTAGAAGTGTGTGATTGTTAGGATTCCGAGAGTCATAAGATGCCTTAACCACAGTATACCAAACATAGCTTTACTCTTGAGCTACAGGGCACTGCGGGAGGGGGAGGGAATGTGGGCAGAGGGGCACGTCTCGACGAACACCTCTAGTGATTCGTCTCGACGAACGCCTCAACGAAGGCTAGCGACTTTTTTGAACATTTGGGGCCGTTCAGCCGACATCTGGCGGCCATATCCGAGCCTTTACGACTCGTGACGTATTCGATTCGATTTCAATTGTGTTCTAAGAGGTATACTGTCTGGTATACTGTGCCTTAATATCGAGTAAGTAGTCAAAATATCGAGTAAGTAGTTGTCTAAATGTCCAAATGCCCAAATGTCAATAATTTAACATAGATATATCATGTGTAGTGTCAAATGAAAGGCCTGATTTAGTAAATTCCGGAAATATAGGTACATGTATCTGTATGGATAAATACATAAACCCCATTTTTTTTCATAAAAACCCGTAATAAAAATAATTATAAACACAATAGATCACATTCTATATCGGCAGTAAGGTTTTTTATTCTATTAAATTTATTTACTCATAGTCAATGTAAAACACTGTAAACACTTGATAGCCAATGTAAAAAAAAACACCGTAAAACTCTTATGTTGATATTCGGTCCAGGTCTGTGTGTAGAGAAAACCTATGTGTGTAGAGAAAACCTTTATAACGTCTTGGTTCTAAGCGGTGTAGTTGCAGGTATAATTTTTGGTTGTGGTGCCTGGCTTTTCGTCTTCTGTCATATTTGGGCTCTTGTGTAATCTATGTAGCTTAAGTCTTCTATGACGTATTCTCGGTAGCGTTCGAGAACGTCTTATAAACATTACTTACCTGCATCGTACGTAGCGGCGTACTTCTAATACATTAAAGTATCTGTAAAGTTCGTCAATAATAACTACACATTCTGTCACTACTTTCCATGACTAAATTTTAATGTGGGGATAAAAGATAAAAAAAGTTTGCAAAAACAAGTAAAATACACGACGAGGTTTGGTTTTTCGTGAGTTACTAACTGGTTTCCAGTGCGATTTAAAAAATACCTACAATAAAATTTGTTAAACGTAAAATATCACAAAGGAGGTGTGAGCTTTTTATTTTTTTATCTCTATTAGGTATCGAAGTTCGAATCCACCAAAATAAGTTAAAAATTCAAACAGCGTTATATGTTTGTTGCGTTACCGTTTTGAACTTGGCATTCCTGGATTTTCCCTTTTTCATATTTTTTTTTTGCAATTCTTATTGCTATTAAAACATATGCTCAACAACGTCAAGTGTCAACGTATTCCGACATAATTTTATGATTAGTACATAACAACGTAATGCCCATAAGTATGTAAATTCTTTTTTAAATTGGTACGTTTTTAAAATTTAAGCTATCAGAATAAATCTAATCGCAAACCATTTTTTTCACTATTTATGTGCAATGGCCCAATGGTAATGTATAAAAATCAGTAAATAAATAAATATTATACTTAATGGTATGGAAAATATGTTTAAAAAAGTAATACAATTACATTTGCCTCATTATCATCGCCTTTAAACCCACAGCTCCAGTAATGGGGATCCTGTTGCTGATGTAGATTGATGAATATTTTTTATGCCTATTCCTGAGATCGCGTTGATCATTTCTAATTTAAATTACCTCTATTATTTTCTTAGCCATTTCTCAAGAAGTCGTCGTCTCGAGTGTCGGCTGGATTCGATGATCGTCGCAGAGTTTCGTGAATTTCGTCTCGCCTTCGCCGGCGCCAGCAACCTGCATTGTTCTGCCTGAAATAGGCGCCTACCGCCTTCTGCTAAGGCGAATTGGTCTTTCATTTTTTATTCGCATTTCCCATGCGTATTGTTCTGTCTTTAGAGAATACGGCGCTTTTGGGTTATCCGCTGGTTCTTTCAAATATTACGTGACAATAACAATTGAACGCTTCGATAAAAGAAGCACTAGTTATGTCCAGGGTTTAATTATTTTAGCCATATCTTTCATTTCAACCCCGGAATAGTTATATCTCGGATTTTACTTCACGACAATATATAAATTTTACTTTACGACTTTGTTTTATACCCATTCCTGTATATAGGCCTCCTCCATTGACGCTTGGCCGATCTTGAGAGCCTTCCTCATCTAGTCTCGTCCTCTGTGTCATCTGACATCAACCACCCAGCATAAAGGTGGAGAGCTTCGCGGTCTCATGTTCAGGCGTCGTCTCCATTCGAGCATTTTCTTCGTTATCGGCCATTGGCTATCAGTTCTGGCAATGTGTCCAGCGCATTTTCAATCGCAACTTGTGATGGTTTCCAGTTTCCACCGCGCGTTTAACTATGTCTTAGCTGTGGATTCATTCGGTGGTGCCAGCTGCTTCCGAGCATGATTCTTTCCATTGCTCTTTGCGCAACTCTAATCACCTCGGCTGGCTGTTGAATAATCCCGCTGTCGGACAAGTCCCCCGCTAATATTTTTGCCCACCAGAGGACGACACGTCCAGGGTGCTTTTGCCATTTCAGTCCCATTTGCATGTTTAGTTTGGCAGTTAAAGGCGTACGGTCGGAAGATCTACCAACTATATCGTATGTCGTACAAAAAAGGCTACGTACTATTTTCTCACTTTAAAATTTCTGAAATGCGATGAAATAGTTGCATAAATATGACTTGTTGCCACTGCGATATATCAAATATACCAGAATATATTTCCTAGAATAAAAAGTCCGTTATGCTTCTTGTCACACGTTTTTTTGACGTGAAAATCTACGGTTAATTAGCCATGTCTATGCCCGTTCGGCAGTGTTGTATAGAACACTATGGAAGCTTGTCCACAGACACGGCGGCGGTGCCGTTCATTTATCCGCCTCGTCCGTCCGCAAGTTTCCGTATTGATCCATACAACATAGACACGGCAAATTAACCATAGATTTTCACGGCAAGAAAAACGTGTGTTGACAAAAGCCTTAAAAGATTAAGCTGCATTATATTTTTTGAACCATGTTTATTTTTGGTTATTTAATATGCTGTTTTAGGTGTAGTATTATGTAGTATTATGCTGTTTTAGGTGTAGATTGAGCTTTTTCAGAGATAATAATATGTTAGAGGGTAGCCGAAACAGACAGTGTCTATCTCGAGATTTACGTTGTGATATAAATCTATACACGTATTACCAAGCCTGGTATTCTCAGTCAGTTTTCATAATTAGTTTCGCTTATCGCTGACGGGTGAACATTCCTGGTAAAGCAGCGATAATGCTTATAGCATGTGAGGTTAAATGTCAGACGTCGGCGCCGGCGCGAGCGGCTGCGATGGTAGCAGTAAAGTGTGAAACATGCCAGGGGATCGAAGAAGACCGAGCAACTATCTAAAGTAACTGTTATGTCAGACTCCGAAGGACTTCCTTCAAGAATGTCATAGGACTATAAATAATAAGACACAGCTAAGCCAATGTAGAGGTACGAATAGATCTGATCTCACCGAGGCAATAACACAGATTTCTCCGAAACAGTACCGCTCAAAGTTATACCTCAAACGGGTTTCCCGCGCTTTTACACGACTGCCCAACAAAAGAGGAGTGTAATGTGTTCAGGGTTCATCTATGAATGTTGTTCGTTCCTTTACTCCACCATAACTTCTAAACGCTTGAACCGATTTAGAAGTGTGTGGTATTGTTAAAATCGTTATATCATCCCGAATGACATAGGTACCCTAACTATCCAAATATCAAGTAAGTAGTTGTCTAAATTTCCGAATGACCAAAATGTCATTAAATTAACATAAATATATCGTATTTAGTGTCAAATGTAAGGTCTGATTGAATTCATTTCAGAAATATACAATCTATATGGATAAATACATAAACTACAAATATTTCATAAAAAAAACCGTAATAAAAATAATTATAAATACAATACTTCACTAACGGCAGTCGTGTTTTTTATTCTTTTCAATATATTTACTTGTCGATATAATATATCAGAAAGAGTAAAATTTTTGTGACCTTCGGCACGTGTGGCCCTAAAATGCTTTAAACTTTAAAGAAACTCCTAGGAAGCTTGACGAAGTTGTTAATAATCACCAAGTATAGAGGTCATATTCATCATAATAGATAGATCCCATCAATTTGCTCTTATAACTTGAATACTCGTATAAAATAACGATTAACTTCTTATATCTAAGTAACATTATAAACAGATAGCCTTTTCATGAGGTATTTTCTTGGTTCAATGGTAGATGTTTTGCCACGAGTTCAGTGTAGTGTAAAATATTGCATTTCAGTATGGGTGAAAGTCTTTCAAAAACGACCCTGTCCATGTGCTATTGCTTTGGCGGGACGTTCATTCTTGTTTTCTTGACTGTCAAGTTATAGCATCAATGAAATAATGATATCCGCCAGCGAACATGGTGGTGTCGACATGCGACGCGCTGTCGTGTGTCGGTGGTGTTGACCGCCGCGGCGCGGGTCCGACCTGTCGACCTGTGACCTCACCAGACCCCGGCTGACCTCGGCGACCTTCACAGCTGCTGCCGCTGAGCAGCCCGAGGCCAATGACGTCCGCTGTCATTACTCGTTTAAGACGACTGGTTACCAAGTCGTTAACAACCTTGTACATAAATCTTTTTTTTTAATTGTATGAATTAAAAAAACCTGTATTCTACTTGTGTTACTACAGTAACTTATACATTTACTCTAAAAAACTAGGTGTATTGACAACACGGGCCGATGTTATGTGAAGCTGACGGGCTATTATATTATTATGTAGAATAAAAAATTGGAGTGGGCTCAATGGTATCGGAGCGTTCATATCTTTGACAAAAAATATAGTATATCCTTCACTAAGGTCCCGCAAACGTATCTGAAATCGTTCAGATAGATTAATTTGCTGTTTTTAGTCGAAGATAGGAGTCTTTTGTTTTGATACAAATTAAATTCTTTATTAATCACTCGGAAAGTGAGTCTGTGTCGACTACAACGGGCGGGCCCGTCACCCCAGTCTGGTATAACGATATGTAATCGTTTTTTCAGCCGTGGGATAAGCGTAGAATACTTACTGACAATACAAATCTACTGTCTAGCTATGCCAACATGCCCGTCAGAAGCCAACGCCTTATGGCGAGGCACCGGGAAAGGTAACCAGCGGGCAGCCTCACCCCCTGAATACCAGTTTTGGAAGGAAACCTCCGTCTGGAATTAACCATCAGGATACCTCCAACCTCCGACTGGTCAAGGGTTTGAAGTCACTTGCGCGACCTCTACCTGCCGTATGTTCAGCGTTGATTCGGTTAGAATCTATCGAGGACCAAATGCATCTTTTACCCGGTTCTGAATTCAGGATCAGGTAGCCTAATGGTCATTTCAAGAGTAGTTGACGACAGGTCAACATCCATCCCCGCTACTTAGGAGACAGTATATTTTAATAGTCTCCAGACTCCTTCAGCAATTAGTCAGAGTGCACAATGGACATCCGATTGGCGTCGCCGAACGGTGCACAAACCCTCTAGTAGCGCCAGGAGGCAATCCTACCAGGAGAAAACAATACACCAGCCATGAGGCCTGATACGCGAGATCAGGGTAGCCTTCCAAAAGCCTTTATTTCATTCTCATTCTCTCGTTCTCTTTATGATTGCTTGCCCTTCATTTCAGCCCCATTTGAGTTTCATATATGCTTACATTTTCGTAATTTTATAAAATTGCGGTTATATCGGTGGCCTTTTGATGTTAAAACTAATTAGTACTAACGCTATTAATTGCTTACAATGACATTTCAAGCTACATAGCTTCAAGTGTTCGCTAGATAGACTGCCTGAAAGGTATACGTACCCCTAAATTTTCGTCTCTCTCGTTTTAGCCGGCCACACCTAGATATTGCGTCTTAATAACCTCATTTCTTTCTGGATTTAGTCGATTGGTTGCTATCGGTTCATTATCATGACATATAGGTATCATTATTTTGTTGCATTGTACAATTGATTTGCCTACCAAACCGAATTTTCAGAAGTTCTTAAGTCATAAATAGACCCAGAAATTAACGAAAAATAAGACTATTTGAAGTGCGAACGAAAAAGACATCAACAAAAATTATTGGTTATTTTCTATCATGACATCAATTTATGAAAGGAGATTGGTAATGCCAGACATTTTAGAAATTTGTTTGTTTGTTGTTTGCTTGTAATCTTTATTGTGAAATTTCACAATAGGCATACGACCATCTTTTACAACAAAACCTACTATGAAGTTTTTATTTATGCGTATATGAGCATGTAACATATTTGTAAGTGTGTGTCTTGTTATTGCAAGCGATCAACATAATTGAAATGCAATTCCGTTAATTTTATCCCAACGAAAATGTAAGATCGGGCGATCTAACCCTTATGCCACTGAGCCGTGTTGGCGTGGAAATTTATTGTTGAGTATCGAATTTTACTTTTTACTGCCAGTAAAAAGTAAACTTTATAATACATGCATTCTCCCATGTCTTACTTAAGGGTGTCAAACTTGTCCTGCCACGAACAAAAACAACCAAAAACGTATAGTATGACAACGAAACATGGAGCGAAGCATGCTGAACATAAGGCTACAGGACAGGTGGACGACCTCAAAAATAAGGAAAATAACAAAAGGTGAGCGATGTTTTGAACAAAATTAGAAAACTAAAATAGAACTGGAGTGGTCACATCATGATAACCAACAAAGAAAAATAGACGAAAAACGCAATGGAATGGTATCCTAGAAGACGAAAAGGACTTCAAATTAAAAGATGGGATGATGACTTGTCGAATTTCACTTCTTGGCAATTTTGAAACTCCAGAATTATCAAGATCGGGAATGGAGTGTTCCGTCTAGGAGGTATTCCTTAAAATTTATCGAAACGTCCTTCTTAATTATTCTCAGTTTTCCGATTATAAGAAGTCTATAGGTATGTTCATTTCTTCTTGAATCAAAGCGACCTTCTCATTGATTGTTTGAGATATAGGACTTATACCAATGACAATACAAAGGAGTGAGGCAAGTATTAATATACTGTACCTGCAATAATTAGTCATGTACTCGTAGGTACAAAAAACTTAAATATTTAAAAATATTTTCCGGTAAACTTAGACACCGAAATAAATATTTTTATGTTTTTTTTAATCTGAAGTAGCAACTTAGTCGTTATTCGTGCATTAGATTGTAAAAGTGATTGCCCAAGTCTCCAATTTCTTGAATGCATTTCTGTGTGGAAAATAACCGCAACCGGTCGGTGGGGTCTGAAATAACTCTTTCAGACGTCCATTTTCTTGGCGTCCGCGTCCAATTAGGAGAGCGCATAAAACTTGTATAGCAATCGCCGGCGTTCAGCCATCCAAAATTGGGTCCGTCCCTGGCGGACCTCGTAAATTCCATTGCGGTCGGCGCGGGCGCGTCTAAACTCACGTTGAAGTTATATAACAGGGCCGCATTCGAGTATGGAAAAAGGGGCTGCATAGGAAGTTAATTTGTATTGTATAAATTGTAGGTTAATTTTAAGTGGTTTTAGCAGTTTGATTATGGCATAGTCTTTCGAAAATCGCCCGTTTTAAACCTATGTAAATCGTCAATCGCTTGAGGTTCATTTCAGTTTGTGGAATTTGAAATTATTTGCCTACAGCGGCGATTAGACTACACAATAAATAGGGCACAGGTGGGTGTGTACGCGTCGACGATAACTGGCTTCAAAAATGTCTTCCAAGAAAAAAAAACAAGGTTTTAATAAACATTATGGATATGTACAAAGACATGCCGTATAGAGAGATACGACGAGTTCCGGGTGCTTTTGGAAATGTATAAAAATTTTGATCAAGAAGCAACGGATAAGGGCACTGTGATCGCATTAAAAAGGTGATTTTTGTTTTTTTTTTTAAATAAAGGTATTGCATCGAATGTTTTACAATTTTGATGATATATTTGTGCATAGTATACATACTATCTTTTAAATAAAAAAATATATTTTAAGTTATTCGCTATCTCCGAAAAAAAAGTTCCCCCATTGCTGCAGTGATAGTGGCCTTCGCAGCGCCTGAAATGAAATAATTAAAAGCTCAATTAACTAGAAGGAATTACCTATAAGTATACAAATACCTATGGTTTCGAAAAAAAATAAATTTAACAAAATGGCAGTCAAAATTCTGATGATTTTTGAGCAAAATTTGAAATCTTATTTCAAAACGCTATTTGTAAGCCAGAACTCAACAATCTTTTAATAATTCGTCAGTAGGGTAACTATAAGGTTTTGGAAAAATCACTTTTTTGTTGCATTTATGTGCTACTTTAATCGGTCGTAGTGTGTTTTCATCACAGCAGTCCTATCCAATTATACCATAGTTAATAATAGAAGAGGGAGGAAGAGAGAGTGCACCCGTGGTCGCGCGCCCACCTGTGCACTATAATATAGCCTGCGCACTTGACTGCTTCCGAACAGTGGACTCTGAGAAGACTAAAGAAGTCACTAGAATCTACAATGCAGTCGCTATGGCCGAACACGGCTAGAAGGATATATATATATATATATATATATATATATATATATATATATATATATATATATATATATATATATATATATATATATATATATATATATATATATATATATATATATATATATATATATATATATATATATATATATATATATATATATATATATAGTTAATAATAGACTGACAAATCTTACTCTAATCGAATAAAATCCTCATTCAGTCGTTAATTAGTAAAGGAAGAATGAAAACTGAATGTTTTCTCAAAACATTTGAAAAATGGCAATACATTTATATACACACAATTTACATCGCCTCACATCTCTGACAATATAAATTATTTATAGGTAGACTGTATATAAAAGTGAATTCAGATTTTAAGTGAACTAATTTTATTATTTAGTGAGTATGTATTTGTTTTTTTTTTAATGAGTATTTTGTTTGTTTTTTTTATTTTTTATTTTTTTATTTATTATTTTGTTTGAAATCAATATGAAGACATCTTTTTCATTGAATTACATTTTAAATTGCTTTAAAATTGATGTCTTCCTTAGAACAGGCGCTGCCTAGAACAGCAGTGACGCAGAATAGCTGTGTTTAAATAATTATTATATATTTTCTAGAATAAATGAATGAATGAATGAAAATCACTTTTGATTTCCTGGAGATTGGCGGAACTAAGTGGCCCACTTGTCAAATGCGCCCCTGTGCAATAATATTTAGAGCTGGCGTCGACGCGTGCATACGTTTTGACAGCTCGTTACGCCTCTACATGCGTCTCGCTCGCCGCCTCGGCGAAAGAGAGGGAGGGGAGTAGTCGTAAAGCAATCGGGCGCGACGATCGGCGTGACACTTTGGAAACGCTCGCGACCACAAAGCTTTTGACATGGATTCGGTTTCCCGGGCCTCTCATCCACGCCTAATCAAAAACGGATCGTTTAGCTCGTTCGAGGCGACGCCGACGCGACGTTTTGTTCACCGCACGGAAAGATAAAATTCTTGAGATTTGTTGAAAGTGACAATTTCGCAATCTGGCATAATAATACTATACATCGAATATAGGATTAATAAATAGGTATTTAATTACATTGATTATTATAGCATATTAGATTGCTCAATGCTATACTACGTTTTGGCAGCTAAGATTTTACTATGAAACGCAACGTGTAGATGGAACTCATAGTTCCAAAAAACGATTAATCTTCGCTTATATTCCGAAATCGAATAGATGATGTTCTACCGTATAGTCGGTATCCTATCTTAAAATAATACTATAATATAATAAACGAATTTTTAAATCATAGCTCTTATTATTTTAATATTATTTAACGAAAGGATGTCAATTTTAATTTGCTATGCAGGTATTAATAATAATTATGCGCTGTAATGTTCAAACCTCTCCGTATTATTTCGTTGGTGTAATTAGCCTATATAGAAATACGATAGCTGGCCCTAATAATATAATGTAATTTTTGGTAACATTGGTTAAATAATGGGTTTTTATAATCAATAAGCCCTTTATAAAAAACATTCATTATCAATATTATTATAGATGGCCAAATAAATTGCTATTAGTTTCCCCTGACAATGTTATCAGCGCCACCTGCGTGTCGCCGGCAAAGGGGCTGCCAACTGTGGATTGTTATTCGTCCCAAGTTTTCTGCGCTCACCTCAAAGGAGACAGAACGATAAATTTCGTTAAAACTTCCTGAGGTGACGAGTTCGCCCGTTGTAGTGGACACCTCTAGTTATGGCATTGTCTAATACCCTATACATATAATAAGTGCTACTAATAGGATTTGCAAACCGTTGTTATTGCATGAAATCGAAGACTTTTGAGGTCGTTTGACATTATAAACAAGATTTAGGCGATATTGTAACCGCCGCTGTACACTATTGTTGTATGTGGATAGTTGCTATTGTTAATACACCTAGGTCTGCTTTTGTAACACACGACAAATAGGTAATATGTGGAAGACGAAATATGTCATTTCGTTTTCCAATAAGTAAATAAAATCTCGATTATACTTTCGATTTGAAAGGATAATACGATATTGGACATGAATGGCGTATTTCGTCGGCTAACCGTCAACAAGTCATAATCCACATTGACAAAAATTTACAGTTTACAGTACTGACAAAACAACGTTTTTCCCTTAACCCTACCCATTAGACATATTCTTTGTTAAAGCGACCATAACACGAACTTACTATCTTTTGTCAGTAATTTAAAACAGGAGGTAATTTAAAACATTTCTGTATACTACTTTATCCATTTTCGCATTGGTTGTGGGTTACGACTTACTGCTGGTTAACCGTCCATTGAAGAAATGAAAAATAAAATCGAGATTCCAATAGCACTTTACATAAATTAATAAAGAACTGCACTGTAATAAGAACTTCAGAGCCAAACGCATTTCGACCCCGTGCATACTTTTTGTGCCTCTGTTTACCTACAGTTCTTTCCCCAGTCCTATACTCTCTATAAACTCCAGTATCTTTGAGGGATCGATTTCTTTGGTCTCAGTCGGGTCCAGAATTTACCATACCAGGTGACTTCATTGCATTATTGCATCGATATTGATAGAACTGCACAATGCTTGAGACCCATCAGTCGTTCTTATAGAAAAAAACAGAGTCGTCCCAAGTATAAAAAACATCCTCATAGGCATGGGCCAAGACATAACAAATTTATTGCAGCAAGACTTTTTAACAGTTTATGTAGGTCCCCAACTTAATAGTAGCGCAACGTTCACCATATTTATAAAATATATTAAGAATGGTTTTTAAAAGAGGACAGAAAATATATTACCAACAATCTCGGTGCTCTGGTATGATTCTGACTTCTTAATGATTATGATTTTTACATTTTTTTATGTATTTTTTAAGACTTTTATAATAATCTATTATATATTTTTCTAAATTTTATTTTCTACCGTTTCAATTTTAATTATATGACCTTTTTTGGTAATTTGTACTGTTGATTATTATTATTATAACCTACTTCAGTATTAGCAGTATATTTTTATGATTCCAAATTATTACAACTAAATTAAATTATTACATCAAATTATTTGTAGGACATTATTATTTTTATTCTTTTTACTCTTACTGCAGTTATTATTGCTGTTATCATTATTGTTTTTTTTCTCTACTATCCTCTATATTCAATATATATCTCTATATCCATTTCTATATTTATTTCTCAATATTCATTACAATTTAATTAAGTAATTTTTGACTTGTAGACTCTATGAGTAATTTTTGAATTTAGTCTGTGTGGTATGTGTAGTTATGTGTGTGTGTTCATTTGAATGTCAATTATAATCATTTCTAGTTTTATCTCATATTTCTTACGATTCTTTATTATTATAATAGTATTTTAGGTTTATATTAATAAAAAGCAAAACCCAATTGTCATTATGTTTTAGTTTTAATTTTTAGTTCATAGTCAATGAAATGTCCTTTCTAGAATGGGTTAGGTACTCCCGATTTGGTGACATTTACCAATGCAACTCTGGCAGAGGTATTGTTTTGCTATTAGTTTCTAAGCCATTGAATGTTAAACTGTCCTCCAGGAAAAATCTGCTTAAGTCGGTCTCAGATAGCAAATATCTACCCGATGTAGATGCTTGTTCTACTTGCAGTGTTTTTTATGCTTTTTAAGCGTACGGCCGATTGCATTTACAGAATATTATTTTTCTCCGTTTAGATCTGAATAAAAAATTAAACCCTGACTATGCTATAAAATCAGATTCAAAGGATCACGCAATCAGCCAAACGCGTGCCACACGTGCAACGCCATTCAATCCCCCGATCGCTGTCAATGGGTTGATCGCATCGATGCTCTTATCAATCGACACGTGTGTCTGCACCGTGGGAAGTGCATACAGTTTTACGAATTGAATAGGATTGATTGGTTGATCATTGGCGATGGAAAATGAGGACTTTGTTGCACAGGCAAGTGGCGACAAAAAGTTATTACATCCAATAAATGGAGCGACAATACGCAACAGGAAATTCATTTAATGGGATACCAAATATCAGAAGATTGAAAAGTACGACATAACAAACAATGGGAGCGACTGGCAAAACACAAAAAATATTTAAGAATGCATTTAAAAATGCACATTTAATGTGCGTTTTAATCTAAAACAATTATAAGAAAGTCTAATTCTTGTTGGCCCGCTGCTGAGCCTCCGGTCCCGAAAGGAGTGAAAACGCATTGCCGTATGTACTGAGAAACTCCATGTGTAAATGTTGATGCCCCACGCGACCACGTTAATCTTTTAAAGATGTTGGGTATCTTCGTGCGGTATTTCCGTGCAGGTTTAGACCAAAAACATTGCGATGCGGTGACCAAAAGTGATTACGTAATCAGTATGGGCACCCCTCCCCCCCTTACGTAATCAAGCATAAGCCTCAGCTCCAACCCCCCCATCAACCCTTGGTGATTACGTAATATGTGGACGGCCCCCAAGGTGTTTACCGAGTCCTGTCGTCGCTCGAACGCGATTAACCGTGTCGGCGCTCCAGATGTTAGCGATTCGTTAAAATTTGGCGGTCTTCGACGAAAGGAGCATCGATAAAGATTAAAGACGCTTGAGAAGCGATAAGGTTTACGACGCCTCGGTGTTGAATAATTATTATCAATGGGGCGTTTTGTTTATAGCGTTTGAGACACTACAGCGATAAGCGGTTTAAACTTTAAAGGGTGTGGGAACTGGGCGCAACGATTAGAAAGAATTATGATTTCTGTCAAGGATACTTGAGATTAGTCTCAATAATAATTAAGATATACCTTCAAGAGCGAAGGCGTTAGAAAACTGAAAGACTTCTACTTGAAACAATAATTCAAATGCCTAATCGCTATGCCAAGTAGGAGGTGATTTAAAATAATAAATAATAATTAACAGAATTTTCGCAAATAAAAAAAAACTTCTCGAAGAGAAAAAGGAAATTTCGCTAAAATTTGAGACAAGAGAATCTTTTGGGAAGGAATTTTTGAGAAGCTTCTGAGTAATGTATTTTGATTTAAGGTGATCATACTTGCAGCCATAGATGGGCAAAATAACTGACCAATATGAAAATAGGCTTCATTTGTAGTATTTAATCTCAAGTGCAGAGAAAACTTTTTCAGATGCGTTTTTTCGCAATTTTATCAAATTTCAAGGAAATGTCGCGTAAATTCGCATTTATTTCTTAAAAACCAAAATTTCGTCCAAAAATTTATCACTAAAACCCACAAACCCGAATACTACTTATATAATCAATACGCAAACACCAAATGTTATCGTCATAATAACAACTGCCGAGTTCATTGATAAATATTTTATTATTTATTTATCTATTCATCCGGATGTGTCGGCGCCACTTTGAAGTCGAGACAGATCGTGTATCAATGACAACAATGGCGGGCATCAATGAGGATAATATGACTTATTATGCGGCAACATATTAACATCAGTGGGTTATGGACGATCAACAAGACAGTAATTGCAGTGACAAAATTCGTCTTTTTATTTTAATGATTAAATTTTAACCTTATCTTAGCATTACCGCTAATATTCATATAGTTTTTATAGAATAATATTCAGGTTTTTGTTGTGTAAAAATATATAGGTAGGAGTCTTTTAAAAATAAACTACAGGTATTAACAAAAAATAACCGGTTACATTTCTTTGGGTTAACCGGTTAATATATTGATCCTACACTGAGAAAAATATTAGATTTCTTGATACAACGTCGTTTTGTTCAGAATAATAAAGTTTCAACCGTAAGTTTATTGAATAGCAAAGAATTTTGGTGAATCTCGATTATATGTTTCACCATGCTCCGTACGGGTAAGACGTAAATAACAGTACAATGCAGCTTCAACATGATTCTTGTACTGACTATGCTCTCGTTGTGCGCCGTTACGAATGTGCGCTGTATTTACCATGCCCGTGACATGGTAACTACACCGTTACGCGTCATGTTGATACATACCTACGTACCACAGTACATGTTGTATAAGTAATCCCTCTTAAAACATGCGTATTTCCGTGTGACACGGAAATACGCATGTTTAGACGCTATAATCAGCGTTATATTTTTCTCAGTGTATACCGAAAAAAAAAAGGCTTTAGTATCCCTCGTTTTCGCAATCCCTTGTTTTCGTAGTACTCATACTAATATTTCACATACTAAAAATATTTTTTTAACCTTCCTTCATATTTATTGATAAATTATATAATTCACACATTCCTATAAACGATTATCAATAATGGTTAATTTTTTAAATTACTGACCATCGTTGTCATACCGCCAAGCCATTGTAAAGCAACGCCTTCATTTGAAACGAAATGAGAAACTATCCGTCTGCCATCAAAGATTCATCAAGATGACCCACACTCGCACGAGGTGCTGGGGAGTTTCCTCTGGTCCTTGGCAGAACCTGCAAATTTTTGTGTCTCTGAGCTTGAGGTTGAACATGTGTTTGTTCAGGTCACAATGCCCCGTGAGCGCCCTCACCAGTATGCGTAGATTGTTCCTATTTAGCGACAAGGCCTCACGGGCCGTCTTACGGTCGTAAGCCTTAATTAGCGCTTAATTATTCCACCATAACTTCTAAACGCTTGAACCGATTTAGAAGTGTGTGATTTGTTAGAATCATTATGTCATCCCAATTGTTATAGGATACCTAAACTATCAAAATATCTAGTAACTAGTTATCAAAATATCAAGTTTAAATGTCCAAATGTCAATAAATTAACATAAGTATATCGTTATTAGTGTCAAAGGAAAGGTCTGATTGAGTTCTTTCCGGAAATAAACATGTATCTATATGGATAAATCCATAAACCACAAATAGGTAATAAAAATAATTATAAATACAATAGTCCACTTTCTATAAAGGCAGTTGTGTTTTTTATTCTTTTTAATATATTTACTTGTTGATATACCTATTTGAATTTACAACCTCAAATGCCAACACAGTATTTTTTGTGCACACAGTTTGGTGTGTTTTTTTCGGTTTTTCCGTGTTTAATTGATTATATGGCAGTCCATCATTGAGAGGATTATATTTTCATTGTTGATCTATTAAATACCAGATCTATTTGAGCACGCAGTCACGTGTTTGAACTTTCCCACCGTTGCAGTGCGAGCAATGGCGATGGCGAGGCAGATGTCGACGAACGTTACAGTCGCTGGTGGTGGAGTGTGGTCCCCTTTCTTCGGCCAGCCATCTGCGGGCCAGATTTCGGCACCAACCCCAGTTTAGTTCGGGAAGTGGGAAGTGGAAAGCGACGATCAGCTGCGATTGCTGTGACATACAGGGCGCGCTTACGCGCCCAGGTGCAAATCAACGCACCCCCAGGCCAATTTACAATTGCTACATAATAATAGAATAATATCGTCTCTAATCACTCTCTAATACATATTTATCACATTTATACTGGAGTCAATAAAAAGAACGAGTATTGGAAACAGAGCCATAATATTGGAAGCGACATTTAAAACGGTCGATAAAATCTGATTATTAGTGGACAAATACAGACTTAGATTTACACGGACTTAGATTAATTAACACAGACTTAGATTTACACAGTCTTAGAATATTTGCATACGTAATTACTTTTCATTGTATAAAATGAAATTTAAAATTTAGTTTAATTTCAGCGTAAAATGGTTAATTATATTATAATTAAAATAAGTACATTGGTATTGGAAAACATCGCTTACATATATTTCTACGTCTGTAGAAATTTCTGTTTGGGGAATGGCACCAAACTCAAAAAGATTTTTTCTCCCCAGAAAAGAGCGGTACGCATTTTTCTTTATATAGAGTCTCTCCAAGAAGTTCTTGTAAGCCGCTGTTCGTAAAATCAGGAATCATGACTCTATTTTCTTCCTACATCTACCAAAATATTATGTACGCTCGTAGACACCTAGCAGAAGTTCCGATGAATAGTGATTTTCATCATCACGATACGAGGAATAAATCCAATCCCCACATAAACCGACAGCGACTTAGCAAAGTGCGATACAGTTTTATTCACCAAAATTTGTCCTTTTATAATAAGATTCCAGAGCAAATGAAAAGCCTTGGAGAGGACCAATTAAAAAAAATAATTATAAATAATTTGTTAAGAAACCCAATTTATGGTACCTATAAGGGAGTTTGAAAATTCCGAGTTTATTTTTCATGTTGATAATTAGTAAAATTTGTAAAATTTTAAACATAACGGTATTATAATAGCTGACATTCTAATTTTCATATAATTTAGTATACATCTATTTATGTTTAAAAAAATACGAAGGCATATTGCTGGATTAACAATAAAATTATTTTACGTGGATTTTTCTACATAGAAATTGCATTTCTATTTTAATATATTATTGACATTAGTATATTTTGATTATTTGTAAGTAGGTAATATTGAATATAATATTACAGCCATGACAACTATCATGATAGTTATGTTTTTAATAATTAAGTTTTAAGCATTTAATTTTGTGACGCCTCTAAGTGTAGGAGTGCCTATCTACTGGAGTAGTTGATTGTATTGTATTGTATAAAATCAATTCATCTTATGCCTCTCACAATATTTTGTTTAGTCGTTTCGTTTGAAATAGTGTAACTATGGTGCTTGTATCAATAAACGGTCCGTTCAAGGTACATACATATTTGTCATGTCCGTTACAGTATTTTGGTCATTCGAAAGTAATCTTTGTGATCAATTGGCGTTGTCTAGCATAAATTTTAATATACAGTATCTGTCGAATTGAGTCTGAAATATTTATCCCAGCATTGTAGAATTACTTAATTAACATTTATATTGTAAAATCGTCGAATCAAGCAGTTTGGTCGGGAAGAGTTGTTTGCATAAACAAGTTTCTTGTCATATTGTGGTTTTATTGGGACGTTTTTTTGGGTTTTTATTATATTTATATATGGTTTTTATTTTGTCCTTTACTATAGACAGATAAGTAACGTTTATATTAGACAAAATGAAATGTCACTCATGAAACTCTAGAGTTAGGTACGCATTAAAACAGAAGCAAGTATGTTAAAATACGAGTATATACCGGTTAGGCTTTAATACTATATTGTATATTTAAATATGTAGGTATATTTTTGTAAATTCTTTTAAATAAATCGTTAAATGCATTGAGCTTTACGAGGAAAAATATTTTTAATAGCCACCCACATGGCAGTGAAGGAGTCGGAAGATCGGATTGGGGAATGCTTATGTTTAAAGGAAATCAGTGGATATTCCTGATCTTCGATCAGGACATCCCCCTTAGCACCAGTGGACGATCATCCTCCATCCATCCATCTCCACAAGTAAGTTTCTTTCCTGAAAAATAAAAATCACTCGATTAGATCACAATAAAAAAGCATTTGAATATAAATCAGCGGATACCGTCTTAATGTCGCATTTATACATTCTTTTAAAAACTTGATTAAAGAAAACTGCTATCATTGTCAGCCAGCCATGAAATTAAAGTAAAAAAACCTTTGAATGACTATTTTGATGAAAGGAAACACTTAACCCTTCGCTTTGGATTAAGGTAAACCTACATATGTATATGTACATACAGGATATATTCCTTACATTCAGGAAACCTACATAGATACAGGCTATATTCGGCCTAGTTGGGTATGCACTGAGCATGGTCATGTGAATGTGGGCCGTTGTTTACTTCGCACCATTACTTGGTATGACTTTTTTAATGTGTTTTATCATTATGTTTGAAATAAAAATACTTGTGATACTTGTGACTCTGCAAGCACTAGTGCTCGGTTAATTTAAAATCGGAACCTCTGCTCAAAGAAGATATGTTTCCGATTCTCGGTTATTTTTAGCCATACAGTACTCAATTATTGAATGGATTATGTTGGCATAAATGTTCAATTTACAAAATTGTATTGATTGGTGTGCTATAATAACAAAGGACTTTTTTTAATATAATAGTATAAGACAAGGGCCTCCAAGCTTTTCCACGTTTCAGATTCTACTTTTCGAAATCCTCCGCGGGCCAAAATGGCTATAGGTACCTCATATTTGTAGCAATTATAGAGCCAATACTTGTATAGACTGGCTTACTGGTAGCTGTTGTGTTTCCGGTAATTGAAAGTTGTGAGGTAATTTTTGGCGCTCAAAACTGTTTTGAGTGTCAAAAATAAGCTCGTTCTGAGATTCGTACTCGAATGTATTTAAAAAATTTACTGCCAATTTTCTCCGTTATGCTTCACGCAATTAAAGTAATCACAATTTTGAACGTCATACAAGATAATGACATTATTTTTTATTTCCTAATTTTTAGCTTGATTTTTGGACTCTATAAAATGGGAAGATTTTACAATGTCATGGTAGGTTTCAATCACTTATTACTTTTCGGGAGATTTCAACTCCAGATTTCCGTCCAGTAGCCAGACTCCCATATTTATGGTCCTTGGCCATCTGAGAATAGAAACTTTTGTCATAAAATGACGTCATAAAATGACGCTTTTGGCGCAGGCTCTTGAAACATCGTGAAGCTTGGAGTAGATGTATATCTACTATAGGGTTTCAAAGGTATGATTGTAAGCAAAAACAAAAGGAGCCGGGCAGTCTCCGCACAGCTTAATTTAATTTAGAAAATTTCCATTTGGAAGTTATATATTTTATAAATATTTGTATTAGTGTTCTCCTTAGAACAGGCTCTGCCTAGTAGTAGTAACACAATCTATGTTTAAGTGCTAACGGTGTTTTTTTTTGTGAACTAATAAATAAATAAGTAATCGCTCCGGTTCTCAGGTATCTTTAGCTATCTAT
Source organism: Micropterix aruncella (assembly GCA_944548615.1). Lineage (NCBI taxonomy): Eukaryota > Metazoa > Arthropoda > Insecta > Lepidoptera > Micropterigidae > Micropterix > Micropterix aruncella. The sequence goes on along the minus strand of OX155960.1, from coordinate 28,633,554 downwards.
ATTAAGTAGCATATGGAAACTAAATACCGCGCGAGACTGCTTTCGAGCGTTCATTGTGCTGCATTGCATAGCATTATTGTTCGTAATGTGTTATTGTTTACCCGATCATTTCTACCCCTGTTATCTGACTACCGTTACAGAATGCCAATCACTGCCCATCTGCCAAAATATCGCGCGTTTCACAACTTTGACGTATCGATAAAAACTATCAAAATATAAAAATAATCTTTCAAAAAAAGTATAAAAATTAGGAGTTCTTGAAATGTTACCACTTTAAATGTAAATGATTGAAATGTTGCATCGATCATTTTGCACACTCAAAAAAGTTGAAACCTCAAAAACTAGCCAATAAACGTTGCTGGTTTTAGCTGCATTATCTTAAAATATCGCAAAATCTATGAAGTTTAAAAACTTTTTGGTCCTTTTTGTTGTCCGGAACAATGCGATGTTATCAGTTGAACGTTCCCCTAGCAAAACTAAACCGCATGTGTGAAGCATGCAGTTGAGAGCCGCCGCAAAATCAGTATAAGAGCAGATGCATTGATAAGGTCAAAAATTAACGGGTGTTCAAACGACAATAAGGGTAGTGACGCATATTTTTGGATATGAGGGGGAAAGTTCTGAAATAGTTGCAAACCTCTTTTTGCTCAACTAGGAATTTTGAATATCCTATTTGTGATCTAAGTCTTAAGTCAGTTCTTTGACCACAGAAACGAAGCCACTACTTACAGTTATATGCAGTCACTTGTCACGAGGTGTTGTGGCGAGTCACATACATGTGCAACTAATAAATTAAAGAACCACTAAATCCCCAAATAACTGTATTCTTTTGTAGAAACTAGAAGTATTTTTTATAATTTAAATGAGTTCTAGTATTAGTGATATCAAGACTGGCCTTTAATTTCTCGTTTTTTTCGTGACTTTATTTATAAGTATGCCGAATTTGGCTGTTTTATTATTACAATTACTTATCTACTACTTTCTGCCTCCAGGAAGGGGCTCATGAAATACAATTTGAATTTTAATTTGATAGTTCAGTCTGGATAATTTAGCAAAAAGTTTAAAGATTTTGATAGCTTGTACTTATTACAGTATCATTTTTTTTAACCTTTTGTAATTATGCTCGATATGTAGTCCTCTACATTGAAGTTAAAATAGTAACTTGAAGTTGAAGCGTATAGGAATCAGTCAATATGAAACGACAAGCTGCGAAGAAAGGCTACAATTAAAAAAATATATCCATAGTCAAGGCAAAACGTAAACGAGAGAGAGAGAGAGAGAGAGAGAGAGAAATTGAATACAAGCATTCATGATCCTAACTGTATAACTAACTAACTACTAAGATATAACGCAGTAGATTCACATTCGACGTTTAGGACGAACAGACATTTTTAAGCTCCTCCTTTAACAGCTACCCATGCAACATTTCCTGTGAAGCCGAATTGTTAAGATGTTATATATTTACAATCAACAAGATTTGGGCTCATTAGCTTGAGCTGCCTGCCCTATAAACCAATAATAATATATTACTATTATTTATCATGACGAAAAAGTTTTACCTTTCTGCTGTACCCCCACCCTTTACAAAACATAGATTTCTCTTAACGATAACTCCCTCGACAACATGCATTCTTATTATTTTTACTTGAGATTAAAAATCGCACACTTCTAGCGATATTTAGGGTGATTTAGCGAATCGGCTGAGTGGTTTGACCGTAGATAAAGTATGAGGGTGTAATTTTGAACTAAAGTATGTCGACTTAAATAAAAGGGTTGGGTGAGTCATACAAATGCTCTGGTAAAGGTGCAAGGGGTCTTTATTTATATCACAAAACCCGCGGTATTACCTAAACCTACTTATTTATTTACGTCCTTCAGTACAATGAAATAAGTACAGGTAGGTAGGTAAAATGTAGGTATCTTTGTTTCAAAAATGGCAACCTTAAATGCTGTTATTTAGTTTATACTTCGATATTAATGTCAAAATGAAAAAAATCTGAAATATTGCTACTGAAAGCGACAGTGGCTTATCTACCTAAAAGTCGATTTTGAGTATACAAAAGCATCGAGTAACACGAGCTCTATCTAGGGCAAAAGTGGGTTTCCTGAAAAAAAACAAAAACTCTACCTTATCGCGATAAGTCAGTGTTGACTGACTCAGGGTTGACAGGTTATTAATGAAAACGACTTTTCATCAATTCATTTTTTTTAAATGCAACACTGAATTATTATGCAATTTCAAACACACCCCATCATTAATTTAAAAGAATTGCGAAAGGTGAATGGCAACACTGAATTATTTATGCAATTTGAAACAAAACCCACTGTAGTATTAAATTAATCATGAGACAGAACCCACTGTTGTATTAAATTAATCACCTTACCGAGGTGATCATTAAGCCAAAGTATAATGCAACAATGGGTCATTTTCCGATTTTTTTACATTTTCTTAAAATTAACTATCAAAATTAAGGATTACATTTTTCAATACAGTTGAAGCTAGATGAATATTATTTTATGTATTAAAAAAATATGACCAATTTAAAATAAAATATGTGAAAAAGTTAGGACCTAGTTAGCAAGTTAGCAAACCTAAAAATGCGTAAATCTCAAAACTAGTTTTTTTTTAGATAACCAACTCTTTCAGCTAGCGATATAAGTAACAATACCCCTTTTTATGTTTGTTCTGAGGAAAATATGTATGTAGATTCCTTAAATAATAATCTCCCTAATTGTAATAATGACCAAACAAGGACACAATTTCGTAAAGATGCTACATCACGCTTGACAATGTGTGAAGCGTGTACCACAGTACATATACCACAGTACACTGTATGTAACACCATTGCTGGCATGTTAAACGTCGTTATCGTATTTTCGTTTCTGACAGTGGTATACGCTATGCATGCTAGAGCAGTCTGACTGCCAAAACGCCAAAAGATTATTATCGATTGTATTAGGCGTCATTATCGACATAGGTAATGTAAGTACATAAGGACCGTCTGGACTATCATTTGTTTTCGGCGTATAGCAAGCACGTACGATACAAGTCTTGTCTGGACGACCCGACATTTGGCCCTGCAGTGGCATCATTAATATAGACGTTGCCACATTACAATTCGGTTAGATCCAGTGCGATGGCATTATAGTTTTAACATTACGTGAAATAGCGTATTGTCTAATCGATAATATTTGATGACAAGTGGATTTCTTACGTAAACAGGGCAAATAGATCTTTAGCATTATGATAATTTCTACCCACTTTTAACAATTTCAATTTGGTGTCAATATATTTAGTATACTATCTGCATTAAATCACCCAAAGGTATCTTGTCTCTAAAGTACTCATAAAGTGTCAATAATGGACTTTTCGATTTTAACACGCTTTTATTAGGTCGACCTGTATGTAACTATGTAATGACATCTAAGGTAACTAATTTAACTATCTTCCGAGGATCGTAGCGTCATGAAAATTGGCAGCTGTATGTAGTTCTGATGCCAATACAATAATATGGTACTGTCGAACTGATCTGATGATGGAGTGGGAAGATATGAACTGGAACTTCATGATGGAACATCGTATCATAGCTGTGTTTGGACTTGTTAGAAAAGTCTTGGAATGAACTTTGACCACGATTAGGTTTCAAGGTCTGACGATAAAGCCGGAAGATAGGCACTGGCATTCCATGATAGAATATCGTATCATAGCCGTGTGTGTGTGAATATCGTATCAAACCCAAAAGCGTGTTTTTAGTGTTTTTTTTTAAAACTATTAATTTACACATGCTAAACTCTATGCAGCGCCCAACGCTCAAGGTACGTACACAACCAAGGTTGCCAGACTTAAACCACGAGGATTTATTTGTGGAGCCATGTTAAGAATGAAGTGTATTAGAATGCGTATACGAAAACATAAAATTATCATTTCAATTATCCGTATCCGCACGTAACGCATATTGTATTCAATCAGTAGAAAGCAGCTGTTGGGTTTCTCTCGATCCAACATTTCTTCTCATTGCCGTTTCCTTAGATTATAACCCTATTTTAGTTTCATATATGAAAATATTCTTGTAAAATGTTAATTAAAAAAACCCGTAACTATTGTTGAAGCTAATATTACTCTACAGGTAGAGCCTATCAATCGCTCTTAAAGCCACCTTAATGGACATACTCTAGCTCAGTGATTTTCAAACAGTGGGTCGCGGGCTATCTAAAAATAAAAATCTAAAATATTACACGTATTTATGTAATATGCAAATATGTACAGCAGCGGAAGAGTGCCATATTTATTGTGTTTTGATATTGCTTTTACAAAACTCTATGTTGATCTAAAACATGGAAACAGTTAGGTACGACTTTGAAAGTGATGTACAGTAAAAATTAATGTGGCTTTCGTAGTTGTTTTTACATACACTTTACTATGGAAGAGACTAAGGGGTGGGGGGGGGGGGAGGCCAGAGAACTAAGTTACAGTCTGAGTTCGTCCAGAGAACTAAGTTACACCTTTTCCGGTGCCTCGCCGCAAGGCGTTGGTCTCTGACGGGCGAGAGGCATAACTAGACAGTGGAGTGTTTTCGTCCCAAGTCGTCTACACTCACCTCACGGGAGGTAGAACGATCTAATATCGTTAAAACTTCCTGAGGTTACGGGTTCGCCCATTGTAGATGACAGCTCTTCTACAATGTGAGAAATGACAGTTAATGGTTCATTTCTCACCGTGTTATCGCGACATGAAATGCTGGAGATTTTCGTTGGATCGAAAGTTTTGACCTGGCTACCAAACCGATTATGTACTACCATACCGAACTTATACACGTTTTCACGTGAAAGAATAAAAGATACACACTTGGCTGATGTGTTTTTGTACGTGAGGACGAAATAATTGCCTTAGTGTACAGTAGTATGCAATCGTCTCAGTAGTGTACTGTACGTCTACGAGCACGAATGAGTAGTGATTTTCTCATACGTGTCTTGCCGGTGGCGTCCGTTAACAATCCGCGGTGAGTTGACCGCGTAAAAGTCAAAGTCGTGACTTTATTTGTCGGTAAATTAGTCACGGCTATTACGTTGCCGAAATGCTCTCTGCCCGGGCAGCTGAACACCTGCGCCCATTACAAGAAGAGACGAGAGACGAGAGACGACTTGGGCCGAGACGCGAGCACTCGCGAGTGGGTGTGGGCGTCGGGCGTCGCTCGACGTGTCGCCCATTCGGATCCACCGAAATCGTAAATCCCTCACATGAACGAACATGTTGCCTCGTAAAAAGGGAGATAAAACTCAATTTCAATTCATGGTCTTCAAACATAATGGCCGTTCGCGGTAAGGCGCTTTCTCTGTAGTCTCTGATAATGCAGGCGTAGTAGGGCGTAGTCGTAATATTTCGTGCAGCCGTATTCTGAATGCTATTCTTCAACAGAAAACACTCGAAAGAGGAAGAACCTCCTGTTGTGTGGTCTCCAGCGAGGGTCCAAATCGTCCTTGAATCCCAAGTAGTTTTATGGTAATTTTACCTTAAAAAAGTACCTTTACCTTAGTACAGACACATGCATAAGTAACTTCTCGAAAGAGTGATATTATCTCTATTACAATTGAATCTGCAACAAATTATATGTGGACAGATAGTAAACTCAACGACTCCAAGGTACAATGTAAACCAACAAAAATGCCGCAATATGTAGCGGGAAATCAATGGACGAAATTCTGTAAAAATGCTTAAAAAGGCTTCTCCTGTGATGATCATAGTAATTGCTATAGATAAAAAAATCAAAAATGATAAATCTCATCCTTTAACCGCTCGGAAGCCAGCCTTCGCGCGCAAATAACCGCGCCGCAACTTTTTCGGCGGTTTTGTGAATACTTAACAATATGGTTTTTCAATAATTTCCCTTATTGTTACCTAATAATTAATGTTGTTAGTCATGCATAATCTGTCAAACGACGCAAAGTGCCTATAGGCACTGTTGGCGTCCGGCGGGTTAAGAATACTCCAAGCAACAAATCTTTCAAGTTTTGTAGTTTTGTAAAAAAAATTGGCATCAAAATCACTTTGTTGATTATTTTCGGAGTTTTAGTAAAAAAAACTAAAAAACAAATGATTTTTGATTGAAACCAAATAAAAAACCCCTTTAGAGGATTTTAAACCCCTTTAGATGATTCATCAATCTATTGAATTATATATTGATACTGGGAAATGTTAAATAAAATATCGGAATCTGACAACCGTTTTATGGCTTTTATCGATAAATTTGTCCATATACATGGTTTTTATGGATAATTTAAAAATGGCTTTTATCGATAATTCTCGTATTGAACAAAATAAATCTTTTGGCCCAAGCTGCATGAAACCGTTCACCACCAAATAAACTCTGCAGTCTAGCATACTCGTATAGTGAAATACCTACCTCTACGCAAACCGTAAATGCAAATACGCAAAACGTGTACAGCGTGCTGAGACCGAACGCCAGATTGTCTGTCATTTGTATGTTTAAAAATATTCAGATTTATTATATAAATGTATCGAAATGCTTTCTGAAATAAAACAGGCGGAATTTTATCCGGTTACGATATACACGACTCGTTAGATTTATAAATTTACTTCATTTGCATGCGGATTGCCAATGTCGCGGAATCCTTTTAAATGCACCTAATTGGTATTCGTAACGATAGCTCTTAGCGGATGCTTTTAAGACGTGCATTCCCCTTTCATAACCAACGAGATATTTTTAGCAACTGATTTGATAATTAGTATTCAAAACATATCACACTTTGCATATCGCATGTTACCTATTTTATATTATAAGCGGTCTCAATTGACGTATTTGATTTTTACTGTAAAAATACGTGAAAAAACTAACCATGTTACCTATTAAAATATCCTCAGTACTACTTTAAAAGCAACATGCAACTCTTATTCCAATCTATTTAAAAAAGTTATATATTTACAGATATTTATACAAATATAAAATCGAAGACTATCGCGGTTGTTTGACATTATAAATAGGATAGAAAACGAATTTACCGCGTGAAATTTGTAGCGCCCGACGTTTCGGTGACGTTGCAGCCGCCGTTTGGTCGTCTACCCTGGACAACGGCGGCTGCAACGTCACCGAAACGTCGGGTGCTACAAATTTTACGCGGTAAATTCGTTTTCTATCCTATTTATAATTTATAGAAAATTTTAAATTCGCATACACCGCAAACTCGAATTACGTATGTACCATGTAGATAAATAATAAACTATCGTCCTTACATAACAGAGTTATCTAGAACAATAGGAAACGCAAACATAGTAAAATTTTAATCTATTTTTTTAAAAATAAAATTTTAATCTAAACATAGTAAATTTTAATCTATTCTATATTCTTTTATTTTATTTTGTATTATGTTCTATAATCTATTTTTTTATCATTATTTTTTTTATAAATATATACTTTTTATAATCTGTATATGTATATTAATAGAGTATTACAAGTGCCCTCCCCCCTCCCCCTGTAATAAGAAGCACTATCTCAAACAATCTTGATAAAAGGTATAATTACAGTTTTTTTTATTTACTACAAATGTTATGAGAATAGTTAGGTAAAGGTTAAAATTATGTGAGTATAGTTTTAAAAATAAACTTTTATACACACTAGAAACACATAAACAAAAATCAATGAAAACAAACTAAAATTACTGTAATGATTTTCAGATTTCGATATTGAAAACAATATATTGAGTGTCAATTTATAAGTCAATAAGTTGAGGAATCCGCGGGGTTCGAAGTCTTTCAAAAATCGTTAGTTTTTAGTAAAAATCAGCAAAAAAAACATAAAATTAGAACCTCGGCCAAAAATCCACCAGTTGATATTTTACCGAATTTAGTAAATAGGTAGTCTATCTATCCGATACTCTTTATTGTGATCGTTTAATAACGGGTGGGTTTATAGCCTTGCGTCTGTAAACATCTCTTAAAACAAACCCTGACGAAATGTGTTTGTACATGTGTGTAAGTGAAGGCCTAGTTATTGCTTTCGATTGATAGAATTCGAATGCAATTCCGTTGATTTTATCCCAACCGAAAATGGTGAATTAGCCAGGAATTGAACCCAGGAGAAGAACCTCACAATGTAAGATCAGGCGACGTAACCACTGTCCCATCACAAAATACTTATATACTCTAATATACTGTTAATGATAAAAGTATGAAAATACAACGTTTCGGAGGAGTTAATGACTAAACTAATTCTTTAAAGAGCAGGAGGGATCCTCAGGTATATATGGAGATGAAACGGCGCATTGGAATTCATAGTCGTACCATACTCTTGGTACGGACGATCGAATAACGATGCAGTCAATACAAACATACAAAGGAATACCATCACATTTTATTTCCTAAGCTGCTACATACAATATTTCCTATGTTGCAAACCAATCATACTATATTTCCTATGTTACAATATGTATGCTCCAGAGTCGAAGAAGAACGCCACATGAAGTAGAAGAAGAACGAAGTACGCATTGAAACACTAAAGAAAGAATTGAAAGGGCACACTTTGTGTGACTTCGCCATCTGCGACGCGTCAGCTGAACACGCTGCGGCGAGAGACGCTGCTGCTGGTGTCTGGTTCAGTTCAAAACAGCGCCTGTTTCGACTTAAAACTATCAATGGCCACCTTGTGGAGTAGCACATGCGCGCGACATCTGCTAAAGATCTTTGGGAGACTTCGCGAATTGATCCATCCATACAGATGCTGAGTAGTGAACACGAGCGAGAATTGGGAGTTTCGATTAGCACTAACTACTTGTATGAAAATGGGCAATATGCAACGATATAAGTAATCGTAAGCTTCGAAAACTTGTTTAGGTAGAGTTTGACATAAACTTTATTTTTTTTACTTTCCCGGCCCATGGGAAGGTGTTGGCGGGGCTGGAGGGGGTCGGCGGAGGTGCGGGGGGATTAGGGATTGGTGGTTGAAGGGTTTGGGTTTCTCAATCTGTGAATTCTGCAACGAGTTACTGTTTATATTACCGAAAGTTGTGTAGCATATTTTCATTTGCATGCAGTACAGAACAGAGAGAAATACGTCAAAAATAGAGAGTTCACTAATTATTCATAATAATATTAATATAACCTCTATAATATTTAGTCTACCGCCCCAAATGTACTTACTACTATTACCTATTATTAATATTTTCGATTATTTTTATTACGGCCAATGTTGTTATGGTAATGTATTTTTTTTTGTAACGTGCATTTTTCCTGAATCATGTAACTAAATGTTATGTTATTGTTTTATTTCCATGGCTTGGATGCCGTATTCTTTTTTTAAATATCATATCACTATTACCAATGAATGGTGACACTTCTACCAATGAAAAAAATAAAAGCCACCTTAGAACATCCTCGATCTACATAAGATGGCCTTGATATTTCCTTTTTATAAAAGTTTCAGTATGCATTTTCTCTGTATTACTATGTACCTAGGAGAATAACTTAACAAATGTGATAATATTCTAATTGTGTTTTAATAATTGCTAAATAAATAAATAATCAATTAAAAAATCATCTCCCGGTTAGACATTTTACAAACTGTAAACCAAACTTGAGGATAGGTTATATCTACATTACATTTTAGTGAAGACATCTTAACCTTATACTATTATTAAACATCATGAAAAGCTAAAGGTCTTTGGTATCCTGCATGCTTTTTTTCTGGTGCCATGACTTCTACCGAACGTTGGCTATCGCATTGGCTATTACAATATCATTGTGGCCGCCGCTCGAAACAAGGATGTGGTAGATTTCTGAAACAAGTCCCGTATACGGATTACGGAGCCAAAATGTTGTTATTCATCCCGGACCTATTCTTTCAGCTATTTTGCCTTTAATTATTAGATGCACACTGTCGTATCTTTCGAGATAACACGTGTCATCAGTGAGTTATTGGAGTTTGTGGATCTCTATTGTCCCCGACACTTGAACATATATTATTGCACTTGGTTTAAGCAGTTTATACGTAGTACCCTTCGATAGAATACTATTTCGAAGGCTTCAAGCTTCCATGACAGCGTGTCTGTAAGTATCCAGTTTTCCATCCCATATGAGAATATGAGGCATTTTAGCAGTCTGATCTAATATTCCTGTTAGTGGTTGATTCCAAATTGAAGGTAAATAATGTAATTACTCTTCTCCAGTCTTGTCCTCCAGTCGAATTCCGTAAGCTGTAACTGTATGTGTGTTTATAGTACTTTACTGACTATTATGTAGTCGGACGTTGTGGTTTTCAACGTCAACATACATTCGTCACATTCTCTTGTAGTATTGCCAATGAGGAGCTAGAGTTTCCTTACTGCTGGCAATTAGTACAGTATCATCTGCATATTTTATATTGTAGATGCTAACGTCATTTAGCTTGACCACACTTTCGGATTTATATAAAGCTTGATTAAATTGTCAATAAGTTGGTAAGAAACGCACTTTATATTATAAAGGAGTTTGAAAATTCTGAATTTATTTTCCATGCTGATGATTTGTAAAATTTTATACATAATGATATTACCATAGCTGTCATTCGTATTCTCATATAACTTAGTTAACATCTATTCATTTTAAAAATTACGAACGCTAATTATTGATGAATCCACAATAAAAATATTTTATTTTGATAATTCTACATAAAATTTGCATTTTTATTTTAATATATTATTCTCTCTGACTATACTGGTATATCTTTATTGTTTTTATGTCGGTAATATTGAATATCATATTACAGCCATGCCAACTATCATGATACTTATATTTTAAATAATAAAATGTTTAGCATTTAATTTTGTGACGCATCCGAGTGAAGGAATACCAATCTACTGGAGTAGTTAATAATAGTATGTAAATAATACAAGTAGGTACATGTATATATTTATATATAAATGAGAATAATATATGTATAATGTTTGATATTATATAAACATGTAAAATATTAGCATAGTTCTTAATTGCAGTATAAAATTACGTGCGCATCTTAATTTAAAAGAAAAGAATCTACCCTAGTACGGGCATTAACCTAGTTGGGGCGTTTTTAAGACATGTTTTTTATACTACTTTCTCTTAAATAAAGCATTATTATATAAAAAAAAAGTTTATTGTAATGTATTGTAAATAAAGGTGATAGTATTCAACCCACTCTTGCTCTATTCCGTATCTCCAACTCTCCAGAAATATTGTGGTCAGCCTTGATGCCATTTTTGGGGTCAATAGTGATCGGTAAGAATACGTAAATCTTTGTCACATACTCCAGCATTAGTCGATTATTTTAGTATATATATAATCCTTCTCTAATATAATATAATATTTTCTATGAACCAAAATACATTTATATTTGGAAGATTTCGTTTCTAAAGATAAATTTGTCCTAACAATGATTAGTCAATATTCTATAGAGTGGAATCTCCTAATTCCAAGTAGCCAAAAAACGAATAATATATTATCATCATTACCGATTACATAATATCTCTGACTTCCCATCCACGAGTCATTATGAGGCCCTTATTTATCCGGTCTTGACAACGGACGTAGTACTGGGCGTAAAAAAGGTCAGATGATTACCGGGAAATATTTGTGAACGCATGGAAGCGCGTTTGACGCGTGATGTGCCGACTCGCGGCCTCCCTTATCTTAATTGATACAAACAGGGCGAGCAGACGAAACCGACGGCATCCCTCGTCATTGGCAGCCACTTGTCACTGCGAGGAAATGGAGAGAGGAAGGCACGTGAACACGTGTGAAGCAGACGATGATACGTGTCCTTTCCACCCACGGTTTCGCCTTTGAGCCCAATTCTATGTGGTTTGACTATTTTGTTTCAAGGGTTGTCACGATATTTTTTATCGGTGAGATTATTGTATTAAATTGTTCAAACAAATAAGAGTTGAGAGAAAATACGAACGTGAGCTCCTTAAAGATCAATTTCCCTAATTGCAATAATGGCCAAACAATGACACGGCTTCATAGACACTACGACATGCTTGATAATGTATAAAGCATAATGGTGTCAGGCAATTGCCGACATGTCAAACGTTGAAGACTATCGCGGTTGTTTGACATTATAAATAGGATAGAAACGAATTTTCCGCGTGAAATTTGTAGCACCAGACGTTTCGGTGACGTTGCAGCCGCCGTCGTCCAGGGTAGACTGAAAGAGCTGTTAATCCGTAGTTTTGAGGGTAGGCCGCATACAGCTGCCGCCACTGTGTAGGTTATAACGGTGGTGGGGGGCCGGGCTCGGAGCGTGCGAATTTCGAAAATCCGTCTTGCGCACAATACTCACTGTATCCTGTCTTACGTCCTTGCGTTCGGCGTTCGGCGCGGGAACATTTTAAGAAGAAAGTTCCATGTAGAGAGAGTTTGTAACCATCGTCTCTATTGAAGTTCGGGGTTCTTCTTATTTCAATGGCTTCCCGGATTATGCGAGGAAAGTAGAATTGTTCCTGGGATAGCACAATGGGATTTTGAAACTGCATACAGTGGTTACTTCCGCTATTCAATATATGTTCGCAGATCGCCGATTTTTCTCGCTGAACGTTTTTAACAGCTTTGATGTATTCCGTCAGTCGCGTGGCTATGGGTCGTTTCGTTTGTCCAACGTAGGCTAAACCGCAGCTGCATTCAACTTTATATACACACCCGGGGTTTGCAGTGGTATTACATTCTTTAAAGGCCTCAAAAATCGAGTTATATTTTAGGTCGTCTTGAAGATCGTTTTTATATCGAATCTGTTTAGCATCTTACTTATTCGATCCGTCACGCCCTTGACGTATGGTAAAAATGCTCTTGATCTGCACGGTTTCTGAGTTTTGTCTGTATTAGATCGTGTGCGTCAAGGTCAACCGAAACGTCGGGTGCTACAAATTTCACGCTGTAAATTCGTTTCTATCCTATTTATAATGTCAAACGTCGTTACCATATTTGCGTTTCTGGCAGTGGTATACTAGTATATGAGCACTGCATGTGTGGAGTAGTCTTACTGCCAAAACTCCAAAAGCCGTCATTAATGAATGTGTGAATCGATAATGTAAGGCGTTATTATCGACCTTTATTTAAGTAGGTATATACCATCTGGTCTCGACGTATAAAAATCACTTACGATACAACAATATTTTCTGGACAACTGACGACAACTCAAACATTTCCTCCTGCAGTGGCATCATTATTACCTACTGGCGTTTCCACATTACAATGCGTTGTGACCAAATTCAATGGAGTTGATGTTATAACATTACATATAATCGATGATACGTACTTTCCTACGTAAACAGGCCTACTATACAGATTTACGAGTGCAACAAAATTAGTCCAGCAATTTTCGTCTGATCATTGTGACAGGTAAAATTATTTCTATTCGCGTGGAAACCTGAATAATGTAACTAACAAGATTGATAATGTTTCGCCAGTATTTGAATGTAAAATTCTTTTCATTAGTGCTTTCTTGCTTTTTTGCTGTTTATTCGGTGGACCATTGCAGATTGGCAGATTGCACGTTGCCATCATTGGCAACATGTAATTTTTGACGTACATCAATTGTATATATAGGTAATTCTAATGTATACCCTGGGAACGAACTAATAGCCTATATTGTATCCAGCAAGTATCACCGACACAAGACAGAGCCACCGACAAATAATGTCTAAACTGAACACGACTTACGGACAGCAATATTACACATTTCTAGCATCAAAGTTTGCCATGTACCGACTTCTGTTATACAGGAAATGAACCTAATTAATCCTCGATTTAAGGGATTGATGACACGATAGCTTTATAATAAATCCTGTGGACGTGAGAACTGTGAGGAGTTGATGACAATGGTATCCTAATAATCGATAAGCCACAAAACTTAAAGGTTACAGAGTTTACCTGGTCTATACTAATCATAACAGGTTTAATATTTTTAAAGTTTATTTTTCATAATATTTTTAAAGCTATATAATCATAATCATAATATTTTTTTAGGTTATAAGTTATATAATCATAACTTATAAGTCTAAGTTTTTTAAGTCATAAGTTTAAGTTTTTAAAGTTATATGTTTTATAAGTTATATAATCATAATATTTCAAAAGTTTATTATTTTTAATTTTCTGCTGGATTTAAATGTAAGAATGGCCTTCATAAATTGAATTCATTATAATAATTTTATCTTATTTCTACTGCATAACATGTGGAAGGTTAGCCGTAAGATATTGCTTCAACGCAATAAGTTATTGTTATTATTATTATTATCATACTAAAATATTTAATACCTATTTTCTGATTTAACATTTCGACATATACATTTTGTTTTGTTTTAGTTGGCATTGTTCTAGTTGTAAGTTTAGTAATATATCAAGTCTGGTGGGGTGGTAAAATCCTAATAAATTATAATTATAATTTACTCATCCTGTAGTAGTGTAAATTCAGATAAATACATATAATGAAATGAAAAGAAAAATTCAGTTTCAACAAGAAAAAATACACAACCCTAGCGAGCTTCGCAACTGCCAAGCGAGCAATCAGCGCGAGCAAAGGCTGTAAAAAATGTAGAGTGGCCCTAAATAGCGTGCTGTTTGCTAAACACATGTCCTCTGGTTTCGGAGAGATTGCCGGTTTCTCGCTTCTAAAATTGGGCATAATTAATACTTCCTGCTATTTGGTAGCGTGTCTGGAATAAATACCAATCAGTGAATTCCGACAAAATGCGCGAATCGTTGACGTATTTGGGCAGCGGTCCGTTGTCGCTGATTGAAATTACCGGATAATTGAGTGGGGCGAGAAGATTCAGGACACGTCGTGGTTTTTTAGGCAATGGTAGAGAACGATCGACCAACGTCGATGACCAAAGGAACTGAGGAAAATCAGTATGTATTTATGGATGAAAGCGGCAATAAAACAAATTTAAATAAAGTTGAAATAGTAGTAGTAAAATATTATTTAAAAACAATTCGATACCCAGCAGCAGGCGCTCACAGATCACTTCCAAACTGGCAACATTTCTGAGTACCCACGGTACTATGTACTTGCTTTATTGTATACCCAACTAAAAAAACGTAGCTGTATGGATTCAAAGTAGATCGGATTAGTGCTGCGCGTTAGACTAGACTTTGTGTCCTTTGTGTCTTTTTTGGTGTTATATCAGTGATGTTTAATCACTTGTACCACGATGAAGTGACAAAGGGGTCATAGCGACTGATAATCAGTAATTTAATGATACATATGGTGGTGAATGTAATTCTTAAATACAACCATTCAATCGTGTGGCGTTGTCCGTCTTGAGTCCTGCATTAGAAATAATTAAAAAAACAATTTCAACATTGTCGATCTTTGCCCTATTAATGTCCGATATGTGGACGGAGCGTATCGTATGTTCAATGTCATAAACTAAGTTATAAGTTTAGGTTGAAGTTAATAGTTCAATGTTAATTGCGCTTGCAATTTCATTGATATATTAGTGTTCTTTAGTGCCATACTCAATTTTTCAGTATTTACCAAAATAAAAAATAATCTATTTATAAAATATTTTTGATGACATTATTAATATACAACTAATTACATTTGCGGTTGCTGCTACTAACACACCGATTTATCTCATGAAAATAAGGTGCGATAGTTTTTTAATTTATATTTATTTTTTTATTTAATAAGTAATGCAAAAAAATAAACAATTTTATCATATGAAATCGAAGACTATCGCGGTTGTTTGACATTATAAATAGGATAGAAAACGAATTTACCGCGTGAAATTTGTAGGACCCGACGTTTCGGTGACGTTGCAGCCGCCGTTGTCAAGGGTAAACTGTTTACCCTTGACAACGGCGGCTGCAACGTCACCGAAACGTCGGGTCCTACAAATTTCACGCGGTAAATTCGTTTTCTATCCTATTTACAATTTTATCATCATGCACAGAAATATTTTAAACATTGAATAAATAACAGAACATGAATACATTGCATAGTCCAGTGACAACGTCACCTAACTAGGCCGGGACCTGTTCTAAGGTGAACTTTTAATTTGTGCGTGCTTGCTCAATACTGTGTTTATTAAATAATAAAAATATTGATATATTTAAATAATCATTTGATCAAAAATAATAAACATGCAACAACTACATTAATAACTACTAAATACTTAAAGATAGGAGTGGAAAATAAAAATGTCCGCGAAAGAATTCAAATCAAAATAAAAAATGCATTTAGCTTATAACTAAGATTAGGAATTATAAAAAAAATACAGATAGTTCTTAACAGTACACATTTACGGTAACTGTATAGCCAGACTGCAAGAAGTTGCAAATGATCTCAAAACACCGGCACAGGATCTCATGTTTGAAAATAATTAAAATTTACAACTTTACCATGGTTGCACAAACGGAAATATTTGAGCAAAAACAAACGACGGAAAGACAAAAGGACATCTGATTTTTAAAAGAGAAATAAAATAAAATAAAAACTTATTTGAATTTAAAATTTCAACTAAAACCCAAGTTTTCCAAGTTCAAAGTGGCCATTGTGAAAAAACAGCAATTACATAGGTAAGGACCCAATATTATGATACCTGATATTCTTAGGCCTCTCTATTAATAATATATCGTCTGTCTGGAGAAGTTATCTAGCAAATATGGAGAAGTGATCTACCGTCTGTAAGTCTAATAATAATATGTCGTCTGTCTGGAGGAGTTATCTACCAAATCATAAAATGATTGGGGACCGGTGACTTTTCCTTGTACACCGGTTGTTTCCTATTTATTGTGTTTAGCTGAAAATGGATGTATACACTTAGATTCCGTTAGTCAAATGAAGGAATACCACTCGAATTATGACTCTTTCTTTATTCAGGGGTAAGAGTCGTTCGGCTGATAAAAACATTTCTAATGCATATGCACCCAAGATGCGATCTTGACTGAATGTGTAATGATAAAAACAGCGGTGTGCCGAATTGTTTAGCAGATGTGTCAAAATGGGTCTTAACAATTTCCGTTTGGAAATGTGATGCCGCACGGCACTTTACTGTCACGTCATTGACGTTCCTTAATTAAGCGTCTCGTAAACGTCGCAGCTTATTAACTCGCCAATTAGTCACAACTTGTAAAACGTGGAATTTGCCCCGAAAATGAGGGACGTGGCCGACAGTGGGCGGAGGGAAGGTCGCAACCGAGCCCTAACTGGGAATCGCGAGATGCGGGTAAGGTGGACCTCAATGCCGATCTCGACCTCAAAAAGGCGTTCGACCATGTCGAGCGTGAGAGCTACCCAATCCATCTCAAGGATATCCAAACCTGAAATTGAAAAATAAAACTTATTATAATATATTATCTAGAATACTTTCAAATTATGATGGTTTTTAAACTATTTTGGATGTCTGTGGTAATATACTCGTATTGCATTTTTATTACCAAAAATATATATTTATTACCAGAAAAATCTAAATACTCAAAATTGACTGTTTTTATCACGGAGCAGCTAACCGGGAGTTTTTTATTGATTAAGAAGAAGCAGTTTGGACCAGTTTGGAAGAAGCATCTGGTTCAGACGCTTATTTTCACACTTTTCGACATAGGCGACACTTTCTATCACGGTACATCAGGAGACTATGCATAATAGCTCCAAAAGGTGTAAAACTGTTGCCTTTGATTCTGCTGTATACACACGATGAGTTTTAATTAACCGGCATCCTTGAAGTGGGTGAATCAGTACAAACAAATATGAAACTTTTTTGTAGAAATGGTTTTCAAAGTAATGGATAAGGACTTCTGTTTCTTTCACCCATATTTGAATTTCGTAGATAATTATTATAATCCGTTAACGTATAATCCGACCGACCATGAATGTAATTACATGAATAATGAATAACATGAAGACCATAATGAATTACATGAATGTAAATTCAATATTTTCTATTGATAAAGCCTAACCCACGGTCAATTTTACATTTTCAAATGAACCGGTGATTGTTAAAAGAACAGAAGTAACACCTTTTTCGAATACCTTTTTGTTGTTGTTTAGGAATCCATCTTCCATTTGTGGATAAAAACAACACTAGTGTGTGGGCTGATATGTGCAGCTGATATGAGTATGTGCAGTATGGAGATATGTATTTAAAACCAAAATAGGCGTTAATAATAATAATAATAATAACAATAAAACGCTTTATTCATACGTAAAGGCAATATTTTAGAGCTAACTTATCATTACGTTACATGTTAATCGAGCTCATGCAATACGAAAACACGTAAAATGAATGCTAAAAGACACTATGCGGGTTGTATATTGGCAAATATATCAATTCAGGTTGCATATTGGCAAATATATCAATTCAGGTTGCATATTGGCAAATTCAATTCAATTCAATTAAATTCTTTATTGAGAAATCACACAGTATTACAGTAATAATATTTTTTTTTATGTATGCAGATTTACAACAAATAAAACCGGTTACGGATTTCAATAAAATTGCATAAATTACGTTTTTTTTAAATACTTAATAAAACTAACGTACCTTCAATTAAATTTTTTTCAATTTTAGAAGTACATAAGAGTCGAGTATGCAGGGTGTGTGTATGTGTTTGTGGGAGTGTGTTGAGCGTGTAAGTGTGGAGTGTGAGCGGGTATGATATTAGTAATGGAGTATATAAAATATAATAATAATAATAATAATAATCAATAAAAATAGCTAAAAACCAAGTCAGCTTATTGTATCGGTTAGGGTTTGATTTACGGAGTATTTGTAAGTGATTATGGAATTATTAAACAAATCAATACCATTTAAATGGGTATTATAAAGCTCACAACAGCGTGTGAGTACTCCATTCCTTGATGCATTAGTTTTAAAGCGCGGCAATCGAAACAGGTCAAATGGGCGTGTGGTCCTCATTGGGGCGTTAATATTGATCGCTTCCACCAGGTCAGAGCAATCGAATATACCGTTCATTATTTTATAGAGGCACAGAGCATCATTAAGTTGCGCCGATAACATAGCGAATTTATTTTAAATAGTAGGGCCGCCTCATTAGTAGTATTACAATAACTTTTCGTCTTGAAATTTAAGTATCGAACGAACTTATTTTGGATATTTTGCAGTCTATTAATGTGGACCTGATAATAGGGAGACCATATTGGAGAAGCAAACTCAAGGTGAGATCGAACAAACGCATTGTACAATACCTTCAATATTAATGGATCGGTGAATGGTTTCGATGCGCGAATTATGAAGCCAAGCATTCTACTAGATTTTTCGGCAATAGCTGCAATATGAGCCCGAAAGCTTAATCTGTCATCTAAAACTACACCCAGGTCCTTAATAGAAGAGCACGTCGCGATAGGAATGTCATCGATCTGATATGAATAGTTAATCTTGTTTCTATTTCGCGTAAAGCTTATGTGGAAACATTTTGCTACATTCATTTTTATCCTGTTTTTGTTACAATATATTTCCAAAGAGTCGAGAAATATATCAATTCAGGTTGCATATTGGCAAATATATCAATTTCAAAAATAAAATCAATTCAATTCGGCAAAATAGCATTCATGCATGTCGACATATGCATATATCCGACTCCGAGTCTTTATTTGTGACGCCGAAATTGAATTGATTTTATTTTTGTAAGTTATAAAATTTTCAATTTCATTGTCACTAGTCAAGAAGAGTGTAAAAACAACAGGTAGGTACGTAAATTACAGGTTTTATGTAAAGTAGATTTTGTTTTTGTTGATTGTTAAAACATCTTTTTGTCAAAAAGCATAGTAATCTATTCGGATATTAATCTTGTTTCGAAAAGATTATATGAAAAACAAACATGTAAACATCTCCTTTGCTCCGTAGACGATCAAGCATGCTTGACAAGCATCGCGTCGCGGGCGGGGAGAGGATCGTAAACCACAGGAAAAATGGAAATATTTTTTAAAAATATTTACCAAAAATGCCTAATTTTGTAATTTATACCAGGGATTAACATTAATTAAACGCAATTGATTGATGAATGACTTGACTCCCTGGTAAAAACTACAAAATTAGGCATTTTTGGTAAATATTTTTTAAAAATATTTGCATTTTTCCTGCGGTTTACGATCCCCTCCCAGCCCGCGACGCGATGCTTGTCAAGCATACTTGGTCGTCTAGGGAGCCTCTTATATAGTAATTAGCAATGAAAATATTCTCAATTCAAGCGTCACTGCAGGGTTAAAAATGCGCTTAGAATGAAACCGCGTTCTGCCACTGCTGTAAAAACGACTCCAACAACAATAAAACCAAATAAAATGGAACAGCCTTTTTAATTATTTAATTTTATTACCCTTTCTGAGACGGAACGATTGCGGTAACAAATTTGGGGAACAGTAAAAACCTCTATAACTTCTTATGAAACCCTTGTATGTATGTAGGTTACCTAATTGGTTTCAGATTTTAATAGCTCGTCTCAGAATGTACCAAAATAATCATTTTTTGCTTTACTTTCATAAACCAAATAACTCCCCTCATTGTCGACTAACGAGGAGCTCTCAAACATTTTCTGTTGTCGCTTGCAATAGCAACATGGCGTTGAATAGACCTCTTGTTAGAATGTGTCGCGGTTTTGATAAATCGTGTAAAGTATTCGATGTATTTTACGATTTCATTAATTTAATTAAAGATTCGATCATACCTAGCCTATCTCCTAATTCTTAAGATTTCACTAACTGCCATCCTAGTGTACTGTATTATATGACTATTTTATTATACCATACTATTATATCATATCATATTATTTAATATAAATATTATTATCCAATTATTCTTACTATTATTTTTTGCTTTATATAACCCTTTCTAGAACTTATTAACAACTTACCTCATTATGACTTTTCTTAACCTTATATTATTATTAGTCTTATTACTTTTTTCCACTATCAACGTGTTCATGTTATTTCTATATTAATTTGTAATGTAAGCATTGTAAGATATTCATAGGATAGTAAATTTATTTTCTTTAAATATGTTTTAAAAATACTTGTATGTATTTACTATCTGTAAGTTTACTATAAAATAAAATAAATAAATAAATTAAAACTGGTAAGAATTTTGAGATGCACACATTTATTATCGATTAGATACATTGAACTGTGCGTGAAGCTGTTTTGTTCAAATTAAAAAAAAAACAATATGTAAGGTCCATTTTATTATTATTAATAAAACCTTTTTATAGTGTTTTTCTATTTTTTCTATAATATCTTTATTTATAAAAAAATACGAATTGAATATCACAGTTCCTTACTAACATTACTGCCTTTTCGATGAGTAACTAACAATAATTTGTATTTGCTATATTTTACCCATATTAACTAGCTAAATTTACAATAATCATTTGTAGGTATTTAGTATTTGTTTCCTTCTACATAATTATGCTAATCCTAATTTATCCTAATAGATTATTATTTTTTCACTTTCGACCGATTTTATATTTATATTATTGTTTTTACTTGTTCACTATATTTTCACTATATTTTCTACTGATTTATTATGTTTGTTTTATTATGTTTCTATTGTTCACTATGTTTTTACTATATTTTCTTAAGTAAATATTTACTAGTCGAATTTTCTAATTTAGTGGAAAGCAATAGAATAGTTTTGGAACAATGTATTTAAGTGTTTTATCGCTGTAGTAATTTTTTAATTACTATAATTTAAATATCCCCCTTTCTCGTAGTTCGATGTACATGATCGGCGGGTATTCGTTACAAATCTTTGTCGCTGTTGTCAAGCAGGATCTTATATCATACGATGAAACTAATAGGGATAGCATCTGGTTAGCTGCTCCGTGGATAGCATTAATAGAATAGTATAGTTCCGTGTAACTATTGTATTTAATATGTATTAGGCCTTTTGATGCTTTTTGTTTCAGTATTCGTTGTATATTTTCTACTTTCCTAACATATGAGAGAAATGTATGTTCCCATACCTGGATGTCAATTTACCAATAAATTATAAATGATTTTTTAATATTATAAATCAATACAGATTTTAGGCGAAACAGGAGTTTTAGAAAATACCTGGGTTTTCCACACAATGCATATAATTTTCCAAATTAACGTATGTATGAGTATTTAAGGCCATGTATTTGTAAGTACTAACAACATCTATAATACTGCAGGAGCAGTTTAGGTATAATAGGCTATGCTCGTCTATAATCGTAGCTTTCTCCCCCCTTTTTTGTAAGGGGGGGGGGGGGGCATGTACAAAACCTTGGCCTTCCTATGATTGATAACAATGGAACATCGAACCAGTTGTAGGAATTTTCGGTTCATGATAGTATTTGCAGCATTTACATCCCCCTTGCACAGTATACTGTGCCCGTTGATACCCCGACCACTAGGAATTCCTCTTCCGGGTCGATTCCTCTATCCTTTCGGTTTTGTCATTGTCATGTCACAAATAATATCTACACGAATTCGCTTTTATAGCTGTATACTATATATAATACTGTAGACTAACCTAACTTTCAAATATTTATCCTATTTAGAATTGTTCACATTTGATAACTTAGGCTATTTTTGGTTACACATAATATTTGTATATACCTAAGTCTAGATACACACACACATTATAGACTTGATTTTTAAAATGTATTTGTATTCCTATTCCTAATTTAGTCTAACCTACCTCCGCTCTCCTATCATATTGTCCTGCCTAGCTAGTTTAATCGGCTTAACCGATTCTCTTTCCTTTAATTTATCTTCACAGTTCGTACATCTTTGTATATTTTACAAATATACTGTATAATACCATGATCCATGATCCAATAAACACCATGATCTCGCAAATGCCGTCACTCGGAATGGCTTCGCTGTTCACCTTCACGCGGTGGAAGTTGGCGCTCTCTGTTTCACCTTTTTAAAGATCTTGGTCTTCCTAGGAAAATAACTCCTTCCTAAAAGAAATATCTAAAACCGCGATATCCGCATCTCAAATTCTATGGCTTCGAAGGAGTGAGTGAATGGGTGGTAAGGTGTACCCTCACATGTGGCAAGACAGCTGTCCTAAACCTACTACAGCTGGTAATTAGTCCGGAATCCCGATGGACCCGACTTCGGTCGGTGAATTCTATGGCAGCTGCGTTTGTTTTTATTTTATATTTTTTTATTTTATTCATTTTATCTATACAGCTCGTTCAATAGATATTTATAATTTTAACACTTTTGTGTCTTGCTTAGGTACCTTAAGATAACAATATTTAAGAATTTAGGCGCTAGATGTAAGTATGGCATGACGTGTCTTTTATTGTAGCACTTTTAGGTACCAGCGTTTTGTAATATTAAAAGGAGTTTTATTACCCATTTTTATTCATTGATCATTTTCAATTTCTGTACATCTATTCGTTAGATATACATATGTGTAATATGTATATCGTCAATTCCTAGAACTTATATTTAGGCAAAATTTAATTCCCACGAAGGCCGCATCACATTCCGCCAAATGTTCGAAATATGGCCAGCAGTTGCGGGCATTTCTTGCATTTCGGAGGATTTTTTAAACAAAAACAAACACGTGAATGCCAAATGTGTACTCTATCGGGTCATTTCGGTTAGAAACATGCTGTCGACATTTGTCGTCGAAGCGGTCTACGACAGACATCACATTTGGCATACAGATTCGATATTCTATGGTTTGGATAATGGAACAAAGGTTAGACGAAACGCTCTCCGTATTACAGTGCAATAAAACATTAACGAAAAAATACCTCTCCGCCAGTAACGGATTATTTTAGAGGAAATAGAACGATGACACGTGAAACCCAAATATAATGAATGTTTTTTTTGTGCTAATGTAGTAGCATTTAAAAGTAAAGGTGACAAAGTAATGATTATAAAAATCTCCTGATATACCACTATATTTTATTCAAAAATTGATTCCAGGTGACAATAAAATGAAAAATAATTGGCCACGCCACAAAATAAAAACTCTGAGATCAAGTAGTTCCGATAATTCGATATGATTATTAACTTTTAATAATAACAATATTCATCTTCTTCTTATCCTGGTATTGTTCTTCTTCTTGTATTGTTTCCTATAGAGCGGGGGTTGTTGTCTACCTTACGGCGACTGCTCTTGAAATGACCATTGGCCATCCGATCCCGGTTCAGAGTCGGGCAAAGGACGCCTTGGTCCGCGATAGATTCGGTGCACACCGTTTCACCGCTTCGTAAGGGAGAGGACCGCGCAAGCGACCTCGAACTCGGAACCAATCGAGAGACCGGAGAAATCTGGTCACAATTGGAAGCAAGGGCGCGAGGGTCCGCCCGCCAGGTAACACTGGCTATCTCGCGGTAAGGCGTTGGCTTCTTGCGGGTTGTGACGTAGCTGGACGTTGGATTTGTTCTGTCCAAAGTCTTCTACGTTCACTGCAGGGCGACAGAACTAGAAAATCGTTAAAACGTCCTATGGTGACGGGCTCGCCCGTTGTAGTTGACACCGCAAGTTCTTCATATCCTGGTACTATGTCTGCTACTACCGAACGTATTATTATAATGGCTTTGTCCGCCGCGCTTGAAACAGGATATGGTAGATTTCTGAAACCATACCCGTAAATGACGGAGCTAATATTTTTATTCTTCTTTATCCCACACCTTTCTTGCTGGATATTTTTTTTGTTAGTAGTATTTATTCATAAAAAAGATACAAATTACATGTCACAGTTCCCCACTAAGGCTTATGCCTTTTCAGTGGGTAGGTAACTATATCTATCTTATATTATCTATTACCTATTGTACTTTATTATTATTATTTATTATTTTAATTACTGGTAGAGAGTTAACAGTGTGATCGTACAGATATAATTTGTAACTGTTTATATAAGCAATAGGAAATGAACACAGCCCATACGATCATTCTAGACGAATGCCTAATTAGATCGAACAGCCTGTATCTGGGCATACGAAATATATTGACTTTGTTTCTTGAGTAGTACTGTCGTTATTTGACTAATAGACTACTTTCAATACTAACACTAAGATAATGGCATAAAATAGTAAACATATTAATACAAATATATATGATAAAGGGTTAGTTACATACACATATACACATATATACATTCAAACATACATACATACATATATGATATACACACATACACATACATCTACATACACACATATTTTAAAATATTGTACGAGGCAATTCCATTTCAGTCTTTGCACAGCTTACATCGTAAAGCAGCCATTTTTTTATTTTTGTCTTAAATAGGTGTACATTTTGAAAATTTTTTACTGACTCTTCTGAAGTATTAAATCTTTTGGGACGATGAAATACAACTGTCTTTAGACAAAGGTTGTATGCACGTGAGGAATTACCTACATGGTTCATCCCTTCAACCATTCTAGTTGGTCTTTGCTGCTGGCTTCGGGAACGTTTCTCTAAACTTACATTATCTATTATAATATTTTTACGTTAAGTAGATGTATTGACTTCCTAACCTAATCTAAACTAACCAATATTTCCTATAATAACTAGCTAGATAGACACTAATAAATATTTCAGGAAATAAATGATTTTCCACTAAATTAATAAACCTACTTCCTAACCTAAGCTAACAAACCTATATTAATTATCTTGGTTTACACTTAATATGTATACTTACCTTGTTTAAGATTACAATAATAAATGATTACACTAATAAAATGATTTACACTAGACCTATCTTATCTTAACTAGCTTGATTTACCCTAATTATATGCTTATGCTATGATTTACCCTAATTAATTTTGTGGCCTGGTTGTGAGAACACAAAAAAGAATTTTAATACAATTATGCCGGATTTTAAAAACCCGGTCCTTAAGCTATCATTTCGCTAAAACGAAATTTGTAAATTATTTCCATGTTAATTGTAAATTATCTTTATTCTGTTACTGTTTTCCAAAAAAATTAAAACGAGCGAGATTTGTCTTCAGGTTTTGAGAAACCTAGAGATGATTCTCAATATTAAAAAATACTATTTACACCAGCGTATGGTCTATATGCATAGTACCTACCAAGACAGTTTTTGAAACTTCCATACAAAAAATATAAGAAAAAATGTTTGTAATTACGTAATTTCCAGAAATGTTATGGCCAAACATATATTTTTTTTCTATTTATTAAAGATACTCTCTTGGTATTCCCTTGTCGCCGCGGTATACCTATATATCTTTATGTATATATCGCAAGCGCGCGGTCGCGTGGCATTACAAAAATACCAAAATTTTTAGTCGCGTAAACTCGGAAGGGAGCCTTAAAAACTTTTGCGCAAATAATGAGTTTTTATTATGTTTATTGTTACTTTGACTGTAATGTGCTTGGTCTTCATGGTCTTCAGCTTCAATCCATAATGTAACAGTGTAAATGAGGAGCTGAAATTCTTCTACGCTGCTGGCAATTAGTATATTATCTGATTTTCAGATTTATGAACCCACTTTCAGATTTATTTAGATACTAGCTGTTGCCCGCGGCTTCGCTTCACGTAAGGTTTCAAATCGATTTGTTAATTTAAGTAGGGTGGAGTTTATTTGCCTTTTTAGATGCTACCTTTATATAGTGCTAGACGTCCCCCCTTAGATGCACGCTACCTATTTTGTAGACGTACGCGTCTTGTTCCTCGCCACCCGTGCCACCTTCCGCTGAACGCTGACCTTGCTGGGCCAGCAGCCGCCCGCCGCCTGCTAGATATTTCAAGGTGCTTGCACGCGTTACTGATTTCATGATATATCTAAAACTATAACACCTAAAAACTAATAGTAAATTGATAATGTTATCTCTATTTAGTAACCGTGATAATGGATTATTTTTATTTTGATACGGTTTCTTACTTTATTCTTAATGTCTTCAATAAACACTGCCTACTTATTTTTCTTATTTTTTGAGACATAAAAGCAGTTATTTTAGCTTAAATACAAAAATTGGATATATGTTGTCGCCGACTTTTATATAGATTTCTTTGAAGCCAATGTTTTTGTCGTATATTGTTTTCACATATATCAAACCGTTTCGTCAGCGCCCGTCGATAAAGCAACTCGCCAGCTCATTTTCTCCGACTTGATTTACAAATATCGTGATTTCGTATTGAAAGCTGATATTTATCACATTAAAATATAGCCTATAGCACTCGTCGATGTTGAAGATTTCTATTAGTTAAAGAATTTTTGAAATCAGATCAGTAGTTTCGGGGATTACCCCCTACATACAAACTTACAATATCTTTATAATATTAGTATAGATACAGTATATATCGTGGTATAGATGTGATATTATGCGACCCTGTCTGACCTCTTCAGAAATACTCTTGCCAACCAGTAGATACACGGAGCAGCTAAGCTGGTTAGCTGCTCCGTGAGTAGATATTAGTAATGGCACGCAAGTCTTTGTCATTTATTCACACTTGTTGGACAATTTTAAGCATCTTATTGAGACCATCGCGTAGATGGTCTCGGACGATGGACCATCGAAAGCCTTTTTAGATGAAACGAATGTACCTAAACTATGTGCCTGAAATCTCTACATCTCTGGATCAGAACCCGAATACTTAATAGCGCTTTTCTGGTTCCTAGATTGTTGTGGAATCGGGTATCACTGACTTGATCTATTTTATTGTAAATTCTGGATAGAGCTCCACCGTGCTCTGGATAAATCTTTCATAGACATCTTACTCTTTTTTCATTCATAGAAGTTCACTAGGCGTGAGAGACAGAACTCTAATGCTTAACGTGTCCTTCCACGATTATTTTATTGAGGTAAATATTAATATTTACATCAAAGTTTCCTCACGCCACGAGTTTGAATGAATACATCTCACGTAAGTAATACATGATAAATCACTGTGTCCTGACAAATTACACGTGCTCGTCGCGTGTTCCAACAAAGGCTTATTTTTAAGCTATTCGCTTATGTATCTTCATTGTTTCGTCATTCGACCTTCAGGGAAGACGGCATTAGCGAGCGTATGTGAGTTTCGAATATTATATGCCATAACGATAATCCAAGATTTACACCTACTAAGCCCGTGTTTGTTTTCGCTGGTAGGAAATATTGCGTCGTTCGTGGGATTTGTACGAGGCATAACATTTGTTTCAACATGTGGCATGAAAGCATGACATTTGCTGACCACGTTGGCCTTGTGGGAATTGAGACCCTCGGGTTTTATGTTACATACTATCTCAGCATGTGTATTTCATATTTATTTATTTAACTTTTTGAATAACAATATTACAAAATATATCTTTACGTTGGAACACCCTTACTGAGTTGTTCCAACCCTTACTCGTTCTAGTCGCCTAAATCTCTTATGCTTGTCACATGTAACACGTCGATATGTTTTATTACAATAACCAGTTAAATTACATTAAATTGTATGGTTATCAAAATTCATTTAGGTAAAACAAAATAAAAACCAATATCTTTAGTAAGCCATGGCTATATGGCAGCTGATTCTATAATAATCCAGTATGAAATTGCTTTTTAGACTAATATGGCTACTAAGTAATCGAGTAATGCGAGTAATCTAATACAATATGTATTAGATTTCTCGCTTGATACCATCATACATCAAATGTTAGAAATTATAATTTTATAAAACTTAGGTGCACAAATTATGATTATATTTATAAATATGTTTGTAGATTATAATTTAACATTGATTTTTCATATATTGATCATATCGACGGTTGAAAGGAGAAATGTATTAAGCGCCACTTTCGGTCAATATGACTTAAATATACCATTAGAATCAGCGGAATTTTCTGCGTCGATCTAGCTACCTAGCATAGCAATCGGAGCACATTTTGGCGTATAATACACCAACAATTTAGTACGTTTCTAAAGAATCCAATGTCTTAAACGACACAATTTTTACACCAAAAATGCTACCTAGCCTTTAATACACCCACAAGAAACGATATTTTCTTTTTAGTCAATCCGCTGTGATGGAATTCTTACATAAGTCATTTCAGCTGGAAGGAAATCTGAGCGTCGTGTGAGGTAAAACATTTTGCTTGTAAACATTGTATGCACTCGTGGCGTATAATACATTTTAGCTGTTCGAAAATTATAATATGATGGCGGTTAAAACAATTCACTTGTATCCACATGGCAATAAATACATTTTGTTTAGTGGTGTCTAAATAAGTTTCAGCGGAAAATACATTGTCTATATAGAAAAATAACTCATAATACAGTTTGAACTTGCTGGCTCAAAGTAAATTTTGGTTCATAATACCGAATATTTTTCGTAGTAATCTAAAATTATTGCGTTCTATATATAAGACGGCGTCGATTTCGTCGCTTCAGTCACGCGCAGACAGCACCTGGAGTGGACGTGTCGCGGTTTTTGCGCCATCGGACCATCTAGCGCTTACACCACCATCGGCGGCGCCAGCAATAAGCAATAAGCAAGCAGGTTTTTACCTATTTTCGGTTAGTCTATGTGCTTTTTATAACAAACTTTTATTTGGTCTCATTTTTTAAAGCTTTTATTTAGTTATATAGCGCAATTTTGTGACTTGATTTGTATCCACTCCCACATAGGTATGTATGCAGTTCAGATGACAGTATAATATTTTATTGTATCAGACCTGTTAATGGAGTCACGATATCAAATACCCATCGAAACCTGTGATTAGGTTTAGTTTATCTCATCGAGAAGTTTCCTCACGACGAAGCTGATGACGAATTTTAATGAACGATGGATTAAAGTACATTTTACCTACACATATACATAACCTCAAACAATGTTTCACGATGGTGTTTGATTGCATTTACTACCAGAAGTTGCAAAATCATCATCAAAAGCTACGTACTTTTCGAAATCTGTTCCTTGCTCTGCCTCCAATCGCCTCCAATCGTCTACCGAAATAAGTACGGTCGTTTTGACTCTATTAAATGTCTTGATGTATGACCAATACGTTATTATACATTTTAGTCGAATTAGAATAAAAAACTTGCATTGTTTTGTCACTTGTGTTGTTTCATAGAAATTGTAATTTATTTCTTTTTATTTTTTTAGATGCGTCGAAATGAAAAAATGGTCTTTATGGCCGCAAAGAATATCCAAGACGACAATATTCAAACAGGACTACCTAATGCACCTATTATAATTTTAAAAAAATGTAGACGGAGTTTATCCTTCCATAATCAAAGTTTAGAACACCAAAGACCATCTGCTACGGAGGAAGACGCAACATATACATTACTTGCTAATGTTCCTTTTCTATCTGAAGTAGAAAATTCCGAAGCTCAGGCAGACGTTGATTTGGTAAATCAAAATTCAGCCGAGACCGATAAATTGGTGTCGGTCACCTTTGAGTACAATCCCAATGAATTTCAAAATGCGGGAGAAGCTGAATTGGCAGATGGAGAGATATTTCCTATCTCACATGAAAAATATGCAACCGTAGGAAATTCTGCAGACCCGGCAGAAATAGTAGAACTGTCTGAACTATACAACTCAGCTAGTACACATGACACCGAAAGAACTTCTCGACTTAGACCGTCCCAACCTAAATCTGTATATTTTGACTTTTTAGAAGATCAAGAGGAAATTCACGATTACGAATGGGAATCAGATTCCTGGGAAGGTTCATCTCGTGAAGAAGATGCGGAAGATGATGCGCTGCCAAAGAAAAAAAAGAGAATTAAGAAGAGAAAACTTACTGATGATGGGACTGTTGGAGAGCAAGGATATAAGGTTAAGAAAAAAAATGAAAGAAAAGAAAACCAGCTTTTATTTCGAAGTGGAAAAGCTTACAAGACGAAATCTGGCGCAACTATGCCAGAAAAACGAGTACGGCCAAATCCATGCCTAAAAACTGAATGTGCCAACAAATGTTCAGAAGTAACAGAAGAAAGAAGATTGAACATTTTCAAACATTACTGGAGTTTGACCACTGAAAGAAGAAGAGACTGGATTGTTTCAATGACAAAGAAAGAGGATGTGAAAAGAAAACGGGTGGCTGGATTAAGTAAAAGAGGAGCAACGTATCAGTACTGCATCAACGAAGGAGAGGGACAACGTATAGTTTGTTTGAAGTTTTTCTTGGCAACCTTGGATATTACACAAAGATACGTTCACTACACCGTTAGGAATGCTTTGTATGGATCTTCTAAAGAGGACATCCGAGGGAAGGCTATACCACCCAATAAAACGAACGAAGGAGTTTTAAACTCCGTGAGAAATTACATAAAAAACCTACCAGCGGTACCATCCCACTACACGAGGAGAGACTCGACGAAATTATACTTGCCCCAAGATTTTAAAAACCTATCTAACTTATACAAACTTTACAAAGATATTCAAACAAATTCAGGAGTAGACTTTGTGTCTGAAAGGTTATTCCGAAAAGTATTTACAGATGACTTCAATTTGGGCTTTCATATGCCCAAAAAAGATAAATTTTCTAAATGTATTGGTTTCGAAAATAATCCTGGAGGAGAAAATGAAATATTGAAAGCAGAGCACGATGAAGAAAAAAATGAAATCAAAAAGAGATTTGGCTGTCATCAGAAGATACATGAGAAAAATAAGAATGTCTTATGTACTTCTTTCGATCTTCAAAAAGTTTTAAATACTGCCTACGGTGAGAGCATGTTGCTTTATTATTCTCGAAAACTGGCAGTCTACAACCTGACGTTCTATGAGAGTACCACAAGAAAAGGCTATTGCTATTCATGGAATGAAAGTCACGGAAAGAGAGGAGCCAATGAGGTTTCAACGATTCTCACATCTTATATAAAAGAAGTCGATAAACGACATACAATAAATAAACTTTTATTGTATTGCGATTCTTGCCCAGGGCAGAATAAGAACCGGACTGTTTTAGCTTGTCTTCATCAGAATTTATTGGCTTCTAAAAACTTAACCACGATCCAAATAAACTATTTACTTCCGGGCCACACCTACATGCCGGTAGACAGCATGCATTCGGTCATCGAAAAGAATGTGGCTAATCACATAATTTGGGCCCCATCACAATGGCCGACCGTCTTTGAGTTAGCACGGAGTGTTCCAGAACCTTATGCAGTACACTGTCTGACTCACAATGATTTTGTTTCATGGGATGATGACTATTTTATGAATATTTTAAGGGCAACCTAACAGGAAAAATTAGTAAAATAAGGGTGGCCACATTTAAAAAATCCGAAAATAAAATATTCATCAAATATTCTATGTCACCAAATGCTGAAGAAGAAGTGATCTCTATCAACATAAGCAATAAAAAAACAACAGACCGAATTTTATATAAAGGACGTCTGCCAATACCTAAGCAGAAGTATCACGACCTGCAAAAGCTTTGTAGTACAAATGTGATACCGCCACGATATCACGAGGAATATTTAGGAATGCCACATGGCAACATACATGAGCGTTTGGCCGAAACTGATGAAGATGATTCAGACTTAGCCAGCGAAAATTAGTTATTACACTGCTATGTAGGTACTGAGAATGTAGGTACTGAGAATTAGACTTAAGAAAGTAATTTTAATTAATTGTTGTGTTTGATTGGTTTCATTTTAATTTTTTACTTATTTTTACTTTTTTATATAAGAAAATTAATACTACTACTGATACTAATGTACATAGGTACGGAGAATTAGATTTAGGAGTTACATTTTATTACTTAAATTTTTGTGTTTGATTGGTTTTAATTTAATTTCATTCCGCCATTTTAATTTTTTACTTATTTTTACTATTTTTCGTAAGAAAATTAATACTACTGATACTAATGTAGGTAGGAAGAATTAGATTTAGGAGTTAATTTTAATTAAGTAAATGTTTGTGTTGATTGGTTTCGATTTAATTTAATTTCGCCATTTTAATTTTTTGCTTATTGTTTGTGTTTCACCTTTTATTTAATAAAGATTTAGTATGTATTGAATGTTGGTTTCATTAATACCCGTGGAAATCCATACAATTTTATTTAAAGAGGACATAATACATTTTTCAACCTTCCCTGCTACAACAGAGTTGGAACATAAAACATTTAACATGACGTAATAAGCACTACATATTGGCGTGTAATACATTTTATCTAAAAGATCTGTATGCTTTCTTGGCACATAAGCCATTTCGCTTGTTTTTAAAATTGATACATGTAACAACTTAACACATTTCTCCTGTTTTTGTGCTGAGGTCATTTTGTATTATACGCCACTTATTTCCTTTAATAATTGATTATACTTTTCTATAAATAGTCCTAAATAATATCTTTTCCAGTAGCTTTATAATGGTATATAAAAAAAAGAAATCGAACCATCGAATGATTTCTTACAATTTTTTTTCTAAAATTTTAAACTTCAAACGGCTTGCCTGTGAAGTTGGTATATTGGCGTTTAATACATTTCACCTTTCAACCGTCGATATAATGTTTTAACAGTGCATTACATCTATTTTGACTAGGTATTATTATATTAAATGTTATTTACCATATTTTTTAATATTGTTCAAATAAGCCAGTTGGTAGGGATCCCTACATTTGGTATAGTCAAATGTGATTTTAGATTATTATGTGGTATTATACCTTATGTGATACGAATATTTTTTTAAATATGGACTTTTTTTTACTTTCCTGACAAGAAAAGTATTGTGGACGCACTTCCATGTGTCTGTCTGTGTGTATTCTCCGACGATAGCGCCGAAACGCTTCATCCGAATGAGCTGAAATTTGGCATGCAGGCATCATTTAGTCATGGCATGTGCTGAAAAGATTGTGGTTGAAATCCATCTACCAAGGGTGGCTCCCGACGAGGGAACTCCTCAACGGTCAACAGAAGAGACCGAAAATATTGTATACGCATTCATTTATGATAGCAACTTTCAAGTTACACCATGACATCGCTGATGTACCCTGGGTTGGCTCCCGACGAGGGAACTCC
Source organism: Micropterix aruncella (assembly GCA_944548615.1). Classification (NCBI taxonomy): domain Eukaryota; kingdom Metazoa; phylum Arthropoda; class Insecta; order Lepidoptera; family Micropterigidae; genus Micropterix; species Micropterix aruncella. Next base: position 28,599,681 of record OX155960.1, on the reverse strand, counting down.
TCAACGGTCAACAGCAGACATACATTATTGTATTGTTACAGGCTAGAGCCCTGTTCACCATTTATTGTAAAATGGGTTAGTCCCAGTTCTGTAAAAGAAACGTATAAGCATGTGGGTAACGTTTTGCCAATCGGTTCCTATTATTTTTGTAAACAAATCAATGTTTTATAGAAATTAGTTTTTAACTAAATAAAAAAATATAATATATTTCCATTTTTTTACTATACCTACATTATTATGATTATTGTATAATTATTGTTATAATTTTAAGTCAATAAACGAGATTCACTTTTCATGCGAGTACATAAGTCCATTACTCATTATTTAATTATTTTTTTTCAGAATTTTCGTTTGCCCGATTTTTAAGGTAGAATTAATGTTGAGTAAAATTTAAGAATACCACGATGGCGACGATAACGTGTTTGTGATTTTATCACATAATTATTGATTTGTAAGATGTTGGCACATTGGTGGTTTTGATCTTGACTACACCGTCGTTATTATGACGGTTATAGGGCAGCTGATTGCTCTTCTATCAAACGGCTAAACAGGATCAGCGTCCCGTGCATCTGTCGTTCGTGATTGAATCGGCTTCGGCTCTATTTGACCCCGCTTGCGCTGTGAAGCTAGCAGCACACATATATGGCAGTTGTGTCGGAAATACTTCCAAACAGACGGCATATTGACAGTGGATGGTATATTTGCAAAAGAGGCTGTTTGCGAATTAATTACAGCCGGAGAACTTGGCAATATTATATATTGGTATTCACCGATCCGACACCAGGACAAAAAATATCGTCCAGCCCATCAAATTCCGCACTAGGAAATTTCAGAGGACTAGTAACTATTTCAGGGACTACACATAGGGCTTAATTTGTTTAATGTACTGCCTGGGCGGTTCAAAAATGTATCGAATACAGATGTATTCAAGACAGCTATCCGATAATACAACATAAAATGAAATTCTTATGTAATTAATGATATTATGTTGTTTTTTCTTTTTTTAATGGTGATTATGAATTTTGAAATACATATGTGTATCCCTCATCATTATTTTAGATTGTTTTAATAGTTTCAACGTAATTATTATTGTGACTTAATTAAATTAGCTTAAAACATTGACTACTGTGATCTTTTTATCTTATATATAAAAATGAATCGCCGTGCGTTAGTCTCGCAAGATCTCGAAAATGACTAGACTGAATTGAATTATTTTCCTTTTGTTTTGTTTGGCTTGATTCAGGGGTGGTTTACAAAAAAAAATATTTAGGAAAAACTCAAAGAAACAACTGAAAATCGAAAAAAATCGAAATTGGTCATTTTGGGAACTTTGGCCACTTTCTAGATGGCTATCGCGGCGATCGTATTGTTTGACAGCTGCTCTATCCATACTGTTATTCATTCCGTATAATGTGTAAAATTTCAAAAAGTCGAAAAGTAAAAAAATGCGAAAAGTCAAAAAAAGTCGGAAAAGTCAAAAAAGTTAAAAAAAAAGTAAAAAAAGTTCTATCCAGTTCTATCCATACTGTTATTCATTCCGTATAATGTGTAAAATTTCAAAAAGTCGAAAAGTAAAAAAATGCGAAAAGTCAAAAAAAGTCGGAAAAGTCAAAAAAGTTAAAAAAAAAGTAAAAAAAAGTTATATATGAAAATGATTTGCCGTGCGTTAGTCTCGCAAGATCTCGATAATGACTCGACCGAATTGAATTATTAATAGTTTTGTTTGCCTTGATTCAGGGGTGGTTTACAAAAAAAAATATTTAGGAAAAATTAAAAGAAACTGAAAATCGAAAAAATCGAAATTGGTCATTTGTCAGTCAAAATGGGAAATGGGCCACTTTCAATAGATGACGTTCGCGGCGATCCTATTGTTTGACAGCTGTGCCATCGATAACTGTTATTCATTTCGTGCGATTGTGTAAAATTTCAAAAAGTCGAAAAGTCGAAAAAGTCGAAAAGTCAAAATAGTCAAAAAAGTATAAAAAGTCGAAAAAGTTGAAAATGTCAAAAAGTCAAAAAGACAAAAAGGTTAAATAATTCAAAAAAGTTGATATCGTCGAAAAAGTAAAAAAAGTCGGAAAAGTCGAAAAGTCGACAAAGTCAAAAAAGTCGAAAAAGTCAAAAAAGTTCAAAAAGTCAAAAAAATGCAAAAAAGTCGAAAAAGTCGAAAAAGTCAAAAAAGCATTTATATTTCATCATATAAATTAAATACATTGAATTTATTTTAATTACAAACGACTTTCATTTAATCACCAAACGAAACTCAAACCGTACATGATTCGGCCATTTTATAGATTTCAATGAATTGGATTTGGAAGGTTGATTAGGATCAATAATAAACGCTTATGAAGAGTTACAATCCAATAAATTTTAGGTGGTACGAAGTTAACCGGGTCATCTAGTTTTATTATAATATTGACTTAATCGCCATTTTCCACGATTTTTAACATCCTGGAGATTTTTTTATGATTCCCCTTATAGTTTTATTAATTTCTGGTATGTATTCTTTTTTGTATACTTAAGCACTTATTTCCATTGAATTTCAATTTAGAATGAGATTTGATTGTAATACTTTAAATTGTAATTTCCATATCCGGAGAGGATTTTCGAAAATAAACGTACTTATTTACATCGGCTGATTAGCCGCTGTAAAGTTGTTCGTTGAGACGTATCCCTTTGCTCACTTCCCTCGGACCCTATCCCCGAAACGCCCTGTCGCTCGTGAGTGCTTCTACTGTTCTCTCGGTATACTTTGCAAGTGTTCCAGATTTGGAACACTTGCAAAGTATACCGAGAGAACAGGAGAAGCACTCTCGAGCGACAGGGCGTTGCGGGGATAGGGTCCGAGGGAAGTGAGCAGAGGGATACGTCTCGGCGAACGCCTTTTTTTAGCGTTACGCGCGAGCGAAGGTTGGTGAATTTATCGAAAGTTTGAACATCTGCGTCGGCGGTGAATCCGTTTTTTGTTTCCCCATCCTTATATAATTTTACCTCTGACCATTGAAATTTGTTTGCGCTCGGTGCCATCATTTGGTTGATGCACGGGAATTTTCCCAAATTTGGTCTTGATGAAGGGCATATACTTTGATGAAGAACGATGCGTCGCTGTTCTAGGTATGAGCTATAATAAGCACGATAATTCATTTGCATTCGATTGTCAAACTTTTTTGTCGGTGTTCAATTATCAGCTATAATAATCGTCAGTTGCGCTGTGAAAACATGATGGTAGCACACATTTTGATACCTTTGAAAACATAAAACAAGATGAACTACAAACTAGTGAATCAATGTTTGTGCCTGGTTACAGTTTTTGCAGTGTTAATATGTGCCGCCAGCTTCACAAACGTGCGCTTTGATAGTCCTCGTATGAAGTCGTATAACGTTTAGCGCGGCGCGGATGGGCAGGGCAGGTGGTAAGCACGCGAGAACGGATCGCGAATAGCATTCACACGCAATCTGGGGAATTACACACTCCTTTGGGGGAATCTCGCTTAGACAATGCTCAAAGCGAACGCCACATGCCCTCTCCGTACTACTGCATGCCCGTATGTATGGCCGCATGGGACGTCGCCTCGCAGCCCCATACTGCACCGGGCGCATGTACATCTGTCTAATATTGAATATTGGCATTTGGTCACTCTCCTTCTTCTCTTTCCTGTTCTACCAGCGGTTGAACAAGATCATGGCTATTTTTAATTTTGGGCGCAGCCGCATGAATAAATCCTCGTGTCTGAATAATAATAACTAATGAATAAATCCCATTTACAGAGATTATTTTAATTTAATTGACTACAATTTACTGCATTGTTTGACACATTTAAACAAGAACTATTTTCAGATTTTGTAAAAACTAGATATTTGTTTCTTTATTATTATTAAATCATTATTATTTTTATTTAATGCGAAATCATTTAATATTATTTGTATTTTTTAACAATTTAACGATTCATTAACTGGCAATAATATATGTATTGCATTTTTTTCCTTATTCTAGTATGTTAAAATAAGACTATAAAATAATGAGTTTAAACATATAATAAGTAGGTAATTTAAATTATTTTACCCTATATTTTTCACATATTCCTGAGTCCATTTTCTTACTTTTGAGTTACTAGGCTTTTAATATTACTTTTTCTCTCTACAATTTTCTGGTAAATTGTATAAATAAAATAAAAATTCAGCGTACTACTAAAATACTGAGCGGTTTTCTCTTAAGGAAACCTTATTTTTTTTCAAAATAAGGGAAAAAGTCGACTTATCCTCAATCAAATATATTTTTCAGTTTCTTCGTAGGCTTAGGGATTTTTTGCAGCGGGACGTAGAGTAGGTACGACAAATACTACTGAAAAGAGCCCTTAACGATTAAAAAAAAACAGAAGTAAATTCCAATCGATAGATTTAAATTTCGCCCTAAACTTTGTTGCCAAATTAAAACCGTCAAAAATAGCTTTTTAAACTATATTGTAGCTTTATTCAACTTCGAACCTCGTTTAAGTTTTACAGTTATTTTGCGAAAAATAACGAGCTCAAAATCTTTCAAATCTGGCGTATATAACTGAGAATAATCAGGGTCAGAATGACTACTATATGAAATGGTGATGGATGAAAACAACAAATGCAACAATAAAGGTACAAATTTTATTAAAATATCTAATAGTAGCAAACACTAAGATACTCAACATATATGTATATTTAAAATGGCATATGTACAATGCAAGATGTCTGTTACAATATTTAGTAGTCAGTACTATTTGACGTCATGTCCACGACTATCTGATATATCACGCGACTATATATATTACTGTGAACTATCTTTCTTTGATATATTCGCATTTCATCTGTAGCCCTACGTATCTGTCGCTTGCACTACTGATTCTATGTGTGATTCCATCTACCGATTTTCCTCAGAGTATTTTATTCAATATTTTCTTTATTAATTAAATCGAAAGTTAAAAAAAAACATTATATTTCTGATAAAATTGAATATGGGGGAGCAACTGAGATAGGACAAACAAGGCCGTTATTATAATTTATTACACTGTAAAACGATACAAGGTCCATAGTTTATTGCATGGGATTTCCGAACTGAGATTTTAAGTTAAATGTGCGTTCTGCGACGTGTCGCACACGTGACGGCCAGTGCAATCGGATGCTCTTTTTTACGGAGGCACATGTTTCGCAGGGCCAAACGCAAAAGGTCCAAATGTCACATTTGCTGGACGCTTTTTATAGCTTCTTCGCGTGGTGCAAGCATGCGCTCGAAAGAAGGAAACATTCGACGAATTTCGCAGGATTCTGGAAATGAGGAAATGTGCGCGCCAAATGTCGAACCGAAGAGAAGACTAAATGAGGAGAAAAACCGTATATATTGCTGCAGTGTGAACCCAGCTCTACTTTTTTCTGTTGGTCCTGCACCTTTAAATTTGTTCATTAATTACCATCGACAGCAACATCAGTGAAGGGGTTAAAATACGTTTTTAATGGCTGCAAATAGGTCTTATTTTGGACTCGAATCTCAAATAAAATCCCCCCTGCTATCCTTTAGGGCGATCCAATCGATTGTGCACTCTGACTAACAGTCGGGGGAGTCTGGAAGCAGTACCGTTTCCTATAAAGCAGGGGTGGTTGCGGACCTTACGGCGATTGCTCTTGAAAGGACCATCGGCTACCCGATCCTAGGTGAATAGCCTGGCAAAAGATGCCGTGGTCCGCGATAGATTCGGTATACACCGTTTCACAGCTTCGTAAGGGAGAGGAACTTGTAACCAATCGAGAGACCGGAGTAATCTGGTCGCAATTGGAAGTAAGGGCGTGAGTGTAAGCCCGCTGGTAACACACCTGATTATCTCGCGGTTAAGGCGTTGGCCTTTTACGGGCATGTGGCCGAGCTTGACGGTGGACTGTTTTGTCCAAGTCTTCTGCGCTCACTTCACGGGAGACAAAACGACTAATCGTTAAAACATCCTGAGGTAAATCGTTAAAACATCGCCCGTTGTAGTTGACAGCTCTATATCCATTAGGGCGAAAGCAACACTACAAGATACTTGAAGAGCGGATGAAAATGCATTAGATGCCTTGAACGCAAAATACTTTACAGGATCCTCGAGAAAGCGTGTGGAGAAATGTGATGGTATATGAGGGGTGAAAAGGATCGATAACTAACAGCCGTCAATCTTTATGAAAAACTAAATAAGCATCGTAAAGTCGGAGGACCAAAATTGCGATGGCTTGATTCTATGGTTTACCTAACCTAACCTAAATGCATTTGAAGTGAAAAACTGGAAAACAAAAGCCCCGGAAAGAGTGGAATGTAAGAGGATTCTTAACGATTTCAAAACTCGCAATGATTTGTGGCGCTAATGATGATGCCAATTAAATGGATGCTACGAATTGAAATTAGAAAATGGATACATGGATATAGCCAACATATTAATATAGAATGTTAAGAAACATATTAATCGACAAATCGTTCAATCGATCGTTGTAAAAAATGTATATTTTAAAATAAATAATTTAATTTTGGGTTTAACCTTACATGTATTTAAAACAATAAAATTAACAGATATCCGTCAAGCTATATGTTGTATGTATAATTGTAATTTGTTTTAATTAAATTTGGCATAATTAAGACAGGTAATAGCGTTATGGCCTATTAGACTGGTCACCTGCCCAATCTGTACGTCTTATAAACTGTCTGTTATTTTAGACACCTTAAAATAATTCCAACAGAATTCCTTTTCAGAATTCCGATTTAGCAGTTTAACTAAACCTGGTGTGACGTCAAATTTATTGCTCATTTAACCTTAGTGTTAGTTCCGAATACCGAATGACGTTCAATTTAATTGTTTTAGTCCAGGGGTTCCCAAAGTCTTACTTACCGCGACCCACTTTATGCAATGGCATATCACTACTACCGACGCCGCTTCTTCCTTGCCGTGTGTATATCTCCAGGGTTGAGATTCCTACCACAGATTTACAACCGGTTTAGCCCTCACCTTCCTTTTCTACTCCTCAATACCTCCATAAATCCCACTTTAAGAAGATTCTGAGCTCGATTGCGTTTCTTCGTGAACTAATATCGGGAAATAGTTCATGCAAACTAGACAGAGCAGTGCGTTAAAGCGGAATGTTAAATGAACGATCGTATCTTTCCCGCGCAAAAACTACACGAGAACAAAGAACCATCTAAATTATAAAATCGTAGACTATCATGGTTGTTTGACATTATAAATATGATGAAACGAATCTACCGCGGGAAGTTGTAGCATCCGAAGTTTCGGCATACATAAGTCCACATATATATGTAAGCCGAAATTAGGATCCTGCATTGTTAGAGTTCCGTACCAGCTGCTTTCAGCGTTTCGTTTTAAAACGATCTAAACACAACTCCTTTTAAAATCCGCTTATTCAAAACCACACTGAAAAGTTTCAGTTTTTCAGTCTTTTTTTAGTAACTGAATCCTTTTGACGATGAGTCCGCTCAAAGCCTTACTGAAGATTTTCCACCTTTATTTTCCTTTGACCTCTGGGACACCATTAATACCATTTGGTGGTTTTCTGATGTTACATTTTTCGGCGGCCGATCTCCGTATTTATGCAATTATCGGCTCCATTTCTTCCTCAACTGTGGTAAACGTCACGTATTATTGAACAAGCCGCCGTTATATATTAGTAATTTTAGGGTGCGGCCATCCTAATATTAGCTAGATATGCCCTCAGATACAAATAATTTGGCTCCATACCCTTTGCTCGTAAATCATGTGACAGAACAATTCATTGAACAGTATGCGAGAGAATAGCGCGCCAATATGCTTCGCGGCAGGTCTCACACCGGAAACGGTCGGCTGTCTGCCAGCGGACTGCGAGCAAACTACTATCGGCCAGCTTTCAGTAGTGATTTTGAAGTAATCATTATCGAGCGAAAAAGGCCCATCTAGGGGATCATATATCGATGGGCGCGGCACCCATTTTCGGTGCGAATTTTTCATCAGAGGCTGGCCTGAAGAAATAGGCCAGCCTCCCTTATCGAAGAAATTTTCCATCGCTTCATTTAATGAAAATACATTTAAATAGCAGCAGTCCGGAAAAAAGACTGACAACGCAACACTCGAATTCTCTGCCACAATAGCGACAGCCGCTTTCCATTGTAGCTACTAAAATACATCCATTGTGCCATGAGCGGATCCCTCCCGCGAGTGAGTAACTCCGACAATAAAACACTCTGACGACAATGGGGCGGCCATCTTGGCAGCGTTTTTGACTAATGAACGGATGAACGGGCGGCTGTCAATTAGTGGAGCTGCGCGCGCGACCCACAATGCAATCTTTTAATCGGACGCCGGCCGGCCACGTGACCCGCAGCGCCCGAATAAAGCCGAATAATGCCGAAAGAGATCTGGGTTCATTACAACGCCTACGCCGAGGGAATCTGGCACACGTGGCTGCCTTGCCATGCCATGGCTTTAATCTGTGAGAACTCATTTTCAAGTAAAATCTACACATAATTTTACTTGCTCGGGTGGCTTCTCCTATTCGGAGAAGGTATCTCAAAAATCAAGGAATTCTTTCATTTCTTTCTGAACTGAATGCTTTCAGGTAATAGTTATTGTCTCAAATTCTTCAGTGAAGAAATCTGGCGACCTGCTGGGCTTCTCCGGCGTGGTAATTTGCCCATAGGTTGTTATATTTTGTATCTTATTTTATTGGAGCATATACGGGCAATTACAATGGTGTGCTGCAAAAATATTTTTTTTACAATATCACAGCTATATGTAAGTCGTCATATTCTGTTTGTGATGCAAAAATCTAACCCAAAGTTATGATTACATTTTTTTTATTATTTAGAAAGATAAAATTTGTATCTAAAATTAAATGTAAGTAAAAGAAACTATTTATAGAAGTGAAGCGAATAATAAGAAACGAGTGAAAAATTATAAATAATATTAGCGATATTTTACTAAGTATAACATGCTTGTGTAACTTATATAAACATGTATGTAATGGTATATTTGGGAGTGTTTTGCTATTAGTTTCTTTGATGTGAAAATAATTAAATTATATGGACGTTTAATACAATACTGTGGGTACGCTGCTATTCATTAGATGCAGTCAAGTTTATGGTTAATTTGTATTCAATATTAATTAAATTTTATTAAATTACAACTATAAATGTATATATTTATTACATAGCTATATTTTTTATAAAATTGGTATATTTATGTGTATATACAGGTGGTGGGGCCAAATAATTTATTTAAAAAAAAAACACTTCATTTCTTAAAATTGCATAAAAATATGCACATCTAGAGACGGGCCAAATTATCGCCTAGTTAGATGTGCTATTGGCAGTAAAGGTCATGTAAGATGTGTTAAACCTCCCTATATTAATTATTAAATAATTTATATAATTATTATAAGATTACATGACCAATGAATGAACTGTATACCTAATCCTAAGTACCTAAATAAATAAATAAATATTCTATGGAAATTCGCAAAAAATATCACGTTGTGGCAAGAAATATCACGTCATTAAGCTTACTACTGTACTGATTGAACACCCTGTAAAAATACGCGTTTTGGGCATGGTTTTTATGGCACATATCTACGCGAACGCCAAGAGACATTTGGGACATTTTAGTAAAGACTGTTTACTTTGATGTTAATGAAATTATGGAGAAAGCGTAGGGTAAGTCACTGAGAGAACGGCAATCTTCCAGTCATTATTGTCATTGCGTAATTAAGATATTCTGGATACGCTCCAACCTGGGTGTGTGAATATTACGGTGTGGTGTCCGAATTGTGGAAGTGTATTCGAAAACACTTCGCACATACGCATAATATGTAAGTACACTGTCTTCAAACATTCCACATTGCGGAACGGTTTTCAAGCTCTAATAAGCATGAAGCCAAGAGGCAATTTAGTTTCAAAAGGTGGTATTTACTACCTCTTATAATGCGTTTATATTATGCAGCCGCAGTTTATATATTTTGTCATTTTTGTAATTTCTTTATCAATAGAAGCACTGACACAAGGTTGTTAAATGTCTTTGGAAAAAAAAACGAACAGGCTTGATGAGGGAGTGAAGGGGAGGGGGGGGGGGGGGGCATCGCGTTGACTCTTTCATTCTTTTGTAGCGTCCGTAGCCGCGTTGACACCGGTTCTCCTCGTTGTTACCGAAGTTAAGCAGCGCCGGGCGCTGTCAATACTGGAATGGGTGAGATGTTGTCGATAGGCAACAAGGCGGGTTCCACAAAAAAGCATCAGCTTTGTGGGTTAAAAAATGTGGATGTAAAAATTCACTGGTACCTTTATGCCCTAATAAAGTGATTAAAAATATATATAAAAGTAACCACTTATGACTTCGTAGTTGCCTCCACATATCTTCGCATTGATCCTCTCACGTTGTTGAAATCCCATATCCCCCATGCAGAAGATAATACATACTGTAGAGCCAAGTCCATAATTTACCATTTTGCTCTGTGGTCCGTGAGGCGGATTTAGCGATCGTGGGACGTCTGTTTATCGGCGTGACGTCACCCTGCCACGTGACCACCATTTATATTACATTTGCAGGGGGATGGGGAGTGGAGCATTTTATTAAGTCCCACTAATGCCGTGTAGCGGCGCGCGCGCGCCGCGCGGCAGTCGCACGAGGCGCCGCGTGCGACTTTATTAAACCGCTGAAAATCGGTACAGCCATACTGAGAAATCTTGGGCGATATCAGGAGTCACCCTGATCCGTTTCACCTGTAAACCAGGGCAAATTACACTAGCCAACAAAATTTAACTTTTTTTCTGTAACATTGATGAACGTTGATAACAGTTAATCTTTATATTTTCAAGGGTGCTGAACAGGGAAATGATAATGAAAATGCATGTTTATATAGTTATTGAAGCTTTTCAGAACTGCCCGTAAAAGCCTATGCATGTATTTACCTTGTAGTTCTCCCTCAGGGTAAGGTTACTGATGGCGCAATCTCTTTGCCTGCCTTTTGTATTTTGTTGCTGGTGATTACCTGATGAGCGTCCAGCAATAATCCGCTAACATTGATTCACTCCACTTTCACTGGTATCTTTCTTACATGTCCGATTTTTTTGGTGGAAGCGTATGCCATGTTCAACGTTAACGCCACCACAGATTTCGGGGAAAATATCCAAGTGTGATTGTTAGAAGTATAAATTCAAAGACATATTACCTACACCTCAGTCTATCGTAGCGCCGCAGAAGATCTTCCGCAAGATCGTTATAGTTTTCTTCCTTATGATCTCCAAGGAAGTTTTTAGACACTTGAACAAACTACAGGTAATCGGGGATTTTCATGGTCGTTTTTGTGATCATCGTAGTTGATTTAGTAAAGAATAACTGAATTTGTTCTTGTTACATTTTCACTGTTGGCTAGTTTTATGGGTGTGGGATAAGAACACATGCTATGAAAGGTGTGGATATGAGAATTATCGACTAGTATACGCAACCTAAACAATATTGGAAACGTAGGTAAGTTAGAAATTAGGACGTGGAGATAGTTATACAGCTTTAGAAAGATGTCTGAATCACTTTTTTTGCACAACTTCCCCAATTTCCATAACACCTTAGTCAGATTTTGTATCCTCCTTGGAATTTCGTTTTGTCCTGTCAGTTCTTCTCAATCGTAGTTTCCCGTCTCTCATTAGTTACGGTTATGCTTAAATATCTACGTGATATCGGTCTCCTATCCATTAAATATCCTGCGAAGTGCTGATCTCAATAGGTATGGTGACACTCAATAGATATGGTGGCCGAAAATCGACGTTTTAAAAATTGGTGACACGCAGGTATGGTGACACGCAGGTATGGCGACACTCAAATATAGTGACTCGCAGTATGGTGACACGCAGGTATGGTGAGACACAAAATGGTGACACACCGAGAACGGGCATTAACGGCCGAGAATGTGTATTTTAAAAATTATTTCTAACCGTTGATTTCTTCCAAATTCCCTATAATTTCAAAGCGCTCCTCCATTAGCTGTTTTACTCCAATATTGAAAACATAATAGGCAGTTTAGCAGAGAGGTATGGGCCAATGGCTGTTTTGGCAGCCGCGCCGTCTCTGTAGCGGACTCTCGCAATAAAATGGAAAATCGCAATTTTAATGCGAAACAATATTGCTCAATAATTCTGGGAGCTAATGGGCCCTGTTGCAGCTAGGCCACTAAGAGCCATGTGCTAGGGCCGGCTAAACTCACGGGTCAACACCCATCAGGCAGCCTCCACGCAGAAGTGCGAGCCCAGGTAGGACTCTGGGCCAGTTTCCCTAGGAATCGCCCTCCGGGCACTCCTGGACGGTTTGCGCACATGCGACGTCAGCCAATCGATTGTGCATTCCGACTGATAACCGGGGGCGTTAGGAAACGGCTTTGTTTCCTATAGAGCGGGGTGGCTGTTAACCCTGTGGCAGCCGCTCTTGAAACGACCATTCGGCTGTTTTTACCCGGTATCGGGTAAAAACAGCCGGGCAAAGAACGCCGTGGTCCGCGATAGATTCGGTAGACACCGAATCACCTCTACACAAGGGAGAGGACCGCGCAAGCGACCTTGAACCCGTAACCAGTCGGAAGGCCGTAACTGGAAGTAAGGGCGCGATTGTCGGTCAGCTGGTTGCAAACCCGGTTTCTCGCGGTAAGGCGTTGACTTCTTACGGGCGAGTGGCGTAACCAGTGGCGTCGCTAGACCTCTGTAGGCCCGGGGCGGAAATAATCTAAGAGGACCCCCAGGAAGCGATAAATCATAAGAAACTGTGTCAAGAATAAAATTAGGGCGGAAAATAAAAACCATCATAAGCCATGAAAACTCAAGTCTTATTTATTAAGGTCAAGGTGAAAAACATAAGGCAATAACTAAAATTTTAGTGGTAAACAACAAAATCAAAACACTTTCTGCCTGCGCACTTTAGCTTCAGCGAACTCCTTAATAATTGCATCAAAATCCTTGTTTGCTGCTTCCCTTTCCACTGACAGAATAGCCAAACCGTTAAGCCTTGCTTGGCTCATTGTTGATCTTAAATAAGTTTTTATCAGTTTGAGCTTTGAAAAGCTTCTTTCGTTAGAAGCCACAGAAACACACTGGGAACAGATTCTGTGAGGTCCATTTCCACAATGAACTGTAAGACTTTTAGTGATATCCACTTCTCCGATTCTTCTTTTGGAATCCCAGCTGCTTTAATAAAATTTCGCAGTCTTTATTTAATTTTTTTTTTAAATAACCATTCTATTAATGTGGAAAATTAGCCTTACATTTATATTTTTCATGTGGGCCTCCTAAAAAAAATACCATTTGGAGGCCCCTGCCCTTGCGAGGCCCGGGGCTGACCGCCCCCCCAGCGACGCCACTGGGCGTAACTAGACAGTGGAGTGTTTCGTCCCAAGTCCTCTACGCTCACCTAGCCGAGACAGAACCATCAAATATCCTTAAAACTTCCTGAGGTGACGTTGTAGTTGACAGCTCAAGTTGCTGAATAATTTTATTAAATAAATATGTTTTTTCATACAATTTATGGTATTAAATTTTCTTTATAGAACGGCGACTTCATAGAACTAATTAAATGGGTACCGTCCGTAGCCCCGTTGACTCCGGTTCTCCTCGTTGTTACCGAAGTTAAGCAGCGGCGGGCGCGGTTAATACTGGGATGGGTGACCGCCTGAGTGTTTGACTGCGTGATGCTACAAATGCCCAGCTAGAAGATGGTGCCAATAGGCAACAAGGTGGCTTCCACAAAAAGGCATATGCCTTGTGGGAAAAAAAAAACGATATTAGGCTTTGTGTGAATATACCACCAATCTGGGCTATACCACAATCATCCTCCATACTAGGCTGGAGCCTGTATTTAGTCGGGCACAAATTACATCTATTAATTATTAACGTGTTGCTCCCAGCATATTTCAGCCTTACTATACGCGGAGCCTCTTCGCCCCCGTTTGTAGTGTGCCCTGAGCTCTCCATGTACGGTGCACGGTTTGATACAATAACAGAACACTCGACTGCCGCACGGTGGCTTCCCACCGCCCGTCGTTCTCACAGGAACCGTGGACTTTTCTCGTGCGAACCGACACCCGCTCACACGGCTTCGCTCTTATCTTTGGGAAAAATTCGTACAAAATGCAAATAGAGGAGCGTGCACGGAAATATTCCAATTAAGACTTATTTGTGGGGGCGGGCGGGCGACGCGCCGGAGGCGTGGGCGAGCTGTTCCAAACGCATTATGTATTTTGTTTCCAAAGCGAAACTCTGACCTCCCTTTATTCTTTTCCTCTCTGGGGTTCAACTTCACAAAATCTCATCATGGCAGGTGCTTACTCTGCGAGGATAATGCTACTAATTAAAAAAACAATTCTAGAGGCAGCGTTTTCAGCGGTGAGATCATGAATTAATTGTATCAACGAAAGTGAGAAGAAAAGTTTTGCCTTTTGTAAGATATATGATGGATATAAAATGTTCGCGATAGGCTGACATTATTTTTAAGGGGTTACATTTAAACAAAAGAAATATATTTTTGTTTTTTTTTTAAAGAAAAATGTGTTATTGAATATTAAAACATTATTAGGAAGAGATTATTTGCACAGGAGATTAATCAACATAATAAACTGTGTTGAAAGTCTTCAACAACTTTTTTTGATTTAGGACTTGGTTACAAAGGAAAAGCGTTTTGTGTGCATCTTTCGGATATTCAGTTTTATTCAGTAATGTAGGCCTAAATAAAATAAAAAGTTGTAGACGACTTTTAACTCAGTTCTTTATGTAGAATAAACTTCAAAAACCTTTTTTTTTCAGAAAAAAGTCAAAATCCATAAATAATATTCTTCTTAGTTTCAAGTAAACAAGCCGTTTTCCTAGAAAGTGGGGTAGATGTTGACCTGTTATTATCTACTTTTAAAATTGCCTACCCAATTCCAGTGAAATCAAGCAAAGGCGCCATGAGCTGTAATTAATTGATCACACTGGGTAGAGGCTCGCGCAAGTGATCTTGATCTGTGACCAGTGTAGTGGAAGGAGAAGTCTTTCCATAACTGGTTAGCATTCAGTGAGCGAGGGAGCCCCACTGGATTGCTCCCTAACTAGATCACTAGATTAATATTTTCCGAAGTATTTGCGACTTTAACTGAAAATACGACAACAGTCGTTATAACATCTTAATATGAGAGGTTAGCCCGCAGCATCGACAATCTCAATCTGCAAGACTTACTACTAAAAGATCACATTGCATTAACGTTTACAGTATAAAGTACATTTTTGTGATAACTGTAAAATCGTTACATTTTCCGAGTCGAAAATTGGTTGCTACTTCTTACTATCAACATGATTCAGATCTGAGCTAATGTAAATATAACAACAATATATTATATGATTATTAGCTAATAGAATTAGTTATCTAAGAATATTTTTTACCTACGCGGATTTTTGTGTTTACAGAAAAATTTAGGAATTGCTAATCGTTCCTTTCTAACTGAGGTTTATGATAGCTCTGACGTTTCAGAAGCTATTGTCAAGAAATCAAAATTCCGCTCCTATTCTTGTATTTATGGCAACAACTCGACATTTTCAGCATTGGCAATAGGATTCACTAAACAAGTGTCCCTGGTATTCTGTTTCTTCTAATTAACTCGAATTTAATCCTGCCAAAGTCTCACCACAAGAGGACACTGTCATTCAGAACACCTATATGACCGTGTAGATGAATCAATATTTTTTTATTGAACATCAAGGAAATTGAAATGTTAATGATTTTAGGAGCAGTCAATGTTGTTGATGTCATTGCACGCTTTCCATAAGCAATCAAGGAAGCCTTCTTTAGCTTTAGAAACGCGACGGGTAGAAGGCACTCATAGTTACTTAGGTTTTTTCGCGGTATAACAGAATGCTGGCTCACTGTAGATGGTGCTCTAAATACGCCTATAAGGTATACAATAATATTATAATTAACAACGAATTTTTAATGGAAGCTCTTATTATTTTAATATTATTTACATAAATATATTGATTTTTAATTTGGTGCTCAGGTTTCAATACGTAATAATTAGGTACTTTAAGTTCAGATAGACTAATACAGTAGAATTCCAATTATTTGAATCAATTAGGACCGGACCCCATACGGATAATCGAAAATTCGGATAATTAGATTTATTCAGAAAATGGGTCTATTTTAATAAATTATTGTATATATGTTTAAATTGAAAGAAAAAACTTTTTAATATCAAAGTTTATGGTCAATTTTAATTAATTGTAAAGGCTGCACTTGAACATATAAAGCGTACTTAAAAGTTCTGTACATTATTAGTACATCATGCCCGAGGACAATAGCGCGTGTAGACAGAATCATTACGTTTCCGTCCTAATTGTTTTCCGTTTTAATTAATTTCGGATACTCAGCGATTCGGATAGTCGGAGCTTGGATTATACAGAATGATTATTTCTGCGATATAGAGATGTTTCTAGGATGATTATTTTGTCCTAAATAAAAAATGCGAATGATGGCGCTTATAATTGAATGTTATTGTAATCATTGGTTAAAGTATTGGGTTTTTATAATCAATCAGTCCTTTATAAAAAAAAACAGTCATTATCGGTGTTATTATAGATGACCAAATAAATTGCTATAAGTTTGGCCGCCAGTGCATTTCACAGTTTTAATAGGGTTGCCAAATAGTATTATGGGGTTGAGCAATCTAATACCATACCTATATAATCAGTGATTTGATAGGTAGTGGGATACTTTAGGTTCGACCCCCAGGCAGGTATTTAAAGTCGTGTGAGGCTCGAGTTGGGGCGCGGGCGTGACCTACAGAGGTCGTACAGACAGTCGTTCTGATGCGATGGTCGTTTTGTCGGTTGAAGGTCGCGGTCTCGGTCGCGCTCCATTCCCAGCGGTGGTGGTTCGTCGGTTCTGTCGGTTTGTTTCCCGTCGGAATCGTCCGATTTGGCGTTTCTCGTGCGACCGACACCGATTTCCCACAGACGCGCATTCCGCGTGCGACGAACGCCCTCGCCCCATGCGCCCAGCGAACTATCGTACCCGGTAATCCTAGGTACGATAAATTAAATTTTATTTTAGTGTACGATTGTCAGTTTGCCCCCACCCCTTTCCAACACACAGGGGAAAAATGATATAATTTTTATATGCATCATTGCCTCAAAATCTGGATCTGGATACCAATTATTTGGTGAGGCATATGGTAACATTACTTTAATAAGGTGAGGCATATGGTAACGTTAATGGTAACATTACGGGCATCATATAATTTCTTTGCCTTTCGTCAACTCTATTAATATATTTAGTGTCCACGCATAATAATAAACTGCAATAGTGTTCTTAGATACCTATCGAATACTGGAAACACGTGTCAATGATTGAGCAATCTTATTATATACACTCAAATCATGTAGCATTGAACCTTCAAGGTAACATTGTTTGCTCGTTTGTTTCATTTTTACTCTTTATTGTGAAATGTTACAATGGGCTGATTTACTATCATATGACAATCTCTTACAACCAAAATGAAGTGGTTATATCTATGTGCGTGTGTGTAACATGCATGTAACTGTCTTGTCTTGCATTCGATCGACAGAATCGAATGCGGAAACTTACAATGTAAGATCAGGCGACATAACCACACTGACAAAAAATATTGGATTCCTTGATACAATGTCGTTTTGTTCTTACGGTTTTAAACAGAATAATGACATTTCAATCTTAAGTTTGTTGAATTTCAATGAATTTTCATGAGACTCCATTACTCAATTATATGTTTCACCATGCTCCGTAAGGGCATCTTGCGGTGTCGACTACAACGGGCGAGCCCGTCACCACAGGTGACGATTAGTCGTTCTGTCGCCCTGCAGTGAACGTAGAAGACTTTGGACAGTACAATCCTACGTCCAGCTACGTCACAACCCGTGAGAGTCCAACGCCTTACCGCGAGTGAGCCAGGAATAAACCCGGCGGGCTCGAGATACTCGCGCCCTCACTTCCAATTGTGACCAGATTTCTCCGGTCTCTCGATTGGTTCCGAGTTCGAGGTCGCTTGCGCGGTCCTCTCTCTTACGAAGCGGTGAAACGGAGTGAACCGAATCTATCGCGGACCAAGGCGTCCTTTGCCCGACTCTGAACCGGGATCGGATGGCCAATGGTCATTTCAAGAGCAGTCGCCGTAAGGTAGACAACCACCCCCGCTCTATAGGAAACAATACAGTTCCCAGACTCCCCCGACTGTTAGTCGGAGAGCACAGTCGATTGGCTTGCGCCACTCGGTGTGCAGACCGTCCAGGGCCGCCATAGGTTTGATTCCCAGGGGAGACTGGTTGACCCAGAATCCGTAAAGGCAATACGGAAATAACGGTATAATGTAGCTGCAACATGATTCTTATAACTGACCTCGAAATATCTCGTTGTGCGGTGTATTGTCCATACCCGTGTTTGGTAACTACACCGTTACGCGTCATGTTGATACATACGTACGTACCACAGTACATGTTATATGGGAGCTAATGGGCCCTTGCTGAGTTGGCCACGAAGACCCATTTGTTCGGGGTCGGTCACACTTACGGGTCAACACCCATCTGGCAGCCTCCACGCATGAAGCGCGAGCCCGGGTAAGACTCTGACCTTAGGGCTAGTTTCCCTTAGGAGTTAACCTTCTGGCGCTCCTGGACGGTCTGCGCACCGTGCGGCGTAAGCCAATCGATTGTGCATTCTGATTAACAGTCGGGGGAGTCTGGAAACAGTACTGTTTCCTATAGAGCGGGGGTGGTTGCGGACCTTACGGCGACTGCTCTTGAAACGACCATCGGCTACCCGATCCTGGGTGAACAGCCGGGCAAAGGATGCCGTGGTCCGTGATAAATTCGGTATACACCGTTTCACCGCACAAACTACCTCGAACTCGTAACCAATCGAGAGACTGGAGTAATCTGGTCACAATTGGAAGTAAGGGCGTGAGTGTGAGCCCGCTGGTTAACCCACCTAGTTATCTCGCGGTTGAGGCGTTGGCCTCTTACGGGCATGTGGCGGAGCTTGACGGTGGACTGTTTTTGTCCAAGTCTTCTGCGTTCACCTCACGGGGGATAGAACGACTAATCGTTAAACTTCATTACGGGTTCGCCCGCTGTACATAGTTGACAACTCTATTTGTTGAGGTAATATTGAGTAAAATTGAAAAGATACGGAAGATAACATATCAGAAATTGTCTAAAGACTCTATGCGTACGATATTAATTTCTCTTCTCTTCCTTCACTATGGCGTTGTATTTCTCATTAGAGGTCGCGTGGGTCGCAAGCGCCCGCATATAGCATACACCTATTATGTCAGGGCACCGCCATGGGAAAACAATTTCCCCAAATTGGTCAAACCATACTTTTAATTTATTTAATTGAACATCCATTTGTGCTCACAGTTGCCCCTATGAGTTACCAAGAAGGCCATTTGATTCGATTATTGAAAATATCTTAGAAACCGAGAAAAAAAAATATAATAAAGATCTGTTCGTCGATATTTTCATAAACACAGAAATATCTTTATAAACTTTCCAACTCCAACATAATCACGTTTTGCCCCGTATGTGTATATTTCCAATAAGAGACCCCGGACATCCAAAAAAATCGGTTGGATCACCCCAAGACTTTACCAGCAAGTAGACAAGGCTCCCTCCTCTTCCGCGCCACCCCCCCCCTCCCCCCGCCAACCCCTAACCCATAGTGAATGTTCGAATAAAATCGCGAATGTATTTATAACATTTTGTAGTCTTTTAGTAGTATTTTCGTAGTATTTTAGTAGTTTTTTCGTACTATATTTGTAGTATTTTCCATGGTATAAACATGGAATTTATGGTAATGTAGTACTTTCTTAAATATGGGATATTCCAACCAAAATTTACAATGTGTTTTCGGCCCAACAATTTCGAATTTCTAGTCTTTAATCCAATATTTCAAGACTGGAGTATGATCGTTCTGCACCCACTGGTGGACCGATTTCAACCACTTTTCAACTCTTGCCATGACCAAATGAGGCATGCATGGCAAATTTCAGCTCTATCGGATGAAGCGTATGGGCGCTGTCATGGAGCAATACACACAAATTTAATCAAATCACTGTTTTATATTTTATCCTATGATGACTATTATGTAAGTGTATTCATTTATTACTTGTGAATCAATTTGCCCACATAAACCTTTGGTCACAATAACCCTGCCGGTATGGCCGTAAGATATTGCCACTTGGCAATAGACCCACCACATTGTACTCTTATGTGTGTGCAATAAAGCTTTTCAAACAAACAAACAAACAAATCACAGACACACACAAGTGCGTTCACAATACTTTCCTTCTGCCGGGAAAGTAAATGACACCATCTCCATGGCAACCCCTTTTTCGTGCTGTCATTGCGCCATGCAATGAGCAATCTCTTAATCCTCGCGTAATAACCGACGCAATCTAGATTGGACATAATTCCCAGGGTCTCTGTAGGGGGGATATCGGCGGCAGGTTGAATGTATATCTAAATCGGGCACGTGCCTGTGAGACATTCGTCACTCCCACGGTCGTTCATCATTATAATGCGGGGTGCATAGTTCACGGTGCGTTATGCAATAGGGGAGGACCGCGTAATCAGGAGTACTTTTATAAAAATGAAGAAACTGACCTTGTATTGCTCAAAGCGGGAGTTAATGGGCCCTTGCTGAGTTGGCCACGAAGACCCATTCTGTTCAGGGTTGGTCACACTCACGGGTCAACACCTATCCGACGGCCTCCACGCATGAAGTGCGAGCCTGGGTAGGACTCTGGCCTTATCAGTTTCCCTTGGGAATCAAACTTCTGGCGCTCCTGGACGGTCTGCTCACCGTGCGGCGTAAGCCAATCGACTGTGCACCCTGACTAACAACTTGAGTTGTCGACTACAACGGGCGAGCCCGTCACCACAGGGAGTTTTAACGATTAGTCGTTCTATCTCCCTGGAGTGAGCGTAGAAGACTTTGGACAAAACAATCCAGCGTCTAGCTACGCCACAACCGGTTAGAGACCAACGCCTTACCGCGAGATAGCCAGTTATGTTACCTGGCGGGCCCGAAACTCGCGCCCTAACTACCAATTGTGACCAGATTTCTCCGGTCTCTCGATTGGTTCCGAGTTCGAGGTCGCTTGCGCAATCCTCTCCCTTACGAAGCGGTGAAACGGTGTATACCGAATCTATCGCGGACCATGGCATCCTTTGCCCGCCTCTAACCCGGGATCGGATGGCCAATGGTCTTTTCAAGAGCAGTCGCCGTAAGGTACGCAACCACCCCCGCTCTATAGGAAACATTACAGCTTCCAGACTTCCCCCGACTGTAGGACGCTGTGGTCCGCGATAGATTCGGTATACACCGTTTCACCGCTTCGTAAGGGAGAGGACCGCGCAAGCGACCTCGAACTCGTAACCAATCGAGAGACCGGAGTAATCTGGTCACAATTGGAAGTAAGGGCGTGGGTGTCGGCCCGCCGGGTAACATTCCTGGCTATCTCGCGGTTAAGGCGTTGGCCTCATACGGGCTTGTGACGTAGCTAGATGGTGGACTGTTTTGTCCTCAAGTCTTCTACGCTCACTCCAGGGGGATAGAACGACTAATCTTTAAAACTTCCTGAGGTGACGGGCTCGCCCGTTGTAGTCGACAACCCAAGTTGCTCAAAGCGGGAGGGAAGGGGGGAAAGGGTAGTTCATTATTCAGGAATACCGTAACTTCTTAACGTCATAAATTTATTTATTAATTTAACCATTAATTACTATAAAACGTTGATTTTCCTTACAAAAATAACAGGATCCGAATGGCAAAACCTTAACCTTTTGCTTATTTGATTCTGTCACCCATCTGGAACTAGCCCGTTCTAGGGTAGGTTAGGTTTATTTATTTATTTATTTATTTAAAGAAATGCGCATTTTTTAAAACTACAGTACATTACATATTATCATTAGAGGCTCCGTTGTAAATAGTAGCAAAAAAGAAAGTATTACAGCCCAGTCCCTTCTCTAGATCAACGCTGCCTAACTAGGCCTAGGCCCGTACGCGTACCGAGAAAATAGTGGCTTGTGCATACTTCAAACTACATATGTTAAAAGAGAAAAAAAAAAACAGAATCTAATAATTTTTAGGACTTAAGGCAATAAACAATGTATGTAGAAATTAATCATTACTCTAAAAACTAGGTCATTGATATGTCAATGCGTCTGTCAGTCTGTCAGTCTGCAAATTATATTTGTAAAATACCTATCATAAAACACAATCAAATTAATTTCAATAACACGAAAAAGGTAAATAATAAATAGGAATTGCAATAAATAGTAAAATAATCAAATTGAAATAATAATGGATGGAAAAAGGATTTATTATAAATAGTCAAAAAATCTAATTGAAATGCTATATAATGAAATGAAATATGGAATATATAGAAATGCTATATATATATATATATATATATATATATATATATATATATATATATATATATATATATATATATATATATATATATATATATATATATATATATATATATATATATATATATATATATATATATATATATATATATATATATATATAGAATGAAATGAAATGTTATATACATATTTTATATAACTACTCTTTTACTTCAAATTACACACACATACACATACACTATAACATATTTCCTTGTCCTCTATCTTCGTTCATTGTTCGATGCATCTTGAGCGGTTTATATAAAATGGTTGCGCTCCTCAATAAATCGATATTTTCGCGAATATCACTGAAACACGAAATTGGTATGAATTGTCGAGATAAAATATAAAGAAAATTTGCATGACGTTTCGTGGTTCCTCTCGGGTGACGTCGTCTTTAATTCGTCGTATGAGATTTGCAAATTTCCTTAAATTTGATTATGCCATCATGAATATCAAGCCAATCAATCATTTATATCCTCGTAATCAATCGAGAGACTGGATTAATCTGGTTGCAATTGGAAGTAAGGGCGTGAGTGTAAGCCCGCTGGGTAACACTCCTGGTTGGCCTCTTACGGGCATGTGGCGGAGCTTGACGGTGGACTGTTTTTTGCCAGGTCTTCTGCGTTCACCTCACGGGGGATAGAACGACTAATCGTTAAAACTTCATGAGGTGGCGGGTTCGCCCGTTGTAGTTGACAACTCTAGTTGTATATCTCTGTTAAGTTTCGATATTTATTTTTTGGACAATTTCTTATGTCTTTTTAAGCATTTGGTGCATATCAGCTTGAGAAAAAATCCATTTTTTTTCAAATTTGGAAGGGGGTCAAAATCTTTCGATCCCCTTCTAGCGAAGGCCTTGGATTTGATGGCATTGGCGATACGAGTATAACAGGCTCCAAATTGCTTGTATTCTTGGTCTCTGTTGTTGACCATTGAGGAGTTGCCTCGTCGGGAGCCAACCCTGGATGGACGGATTTCAACCACAATCTTTTCAGCTCGTGCCATGACCAAATAATGCCTGCATGTCAAATTTCAGCTCAATCAGATGAAGCGTTTCGGCGCTATCGTCGGAGAATACACACAGCCAGACACACAGAAGGCGTCCACAATACTTTCCTTAACAGGAAAGTAATAATAAATTATAATCAATTCAAGTACTTCACTTACCTATTGAATTGGAGTAATAGAAAAATTATTTGTTTTTAATAATTCTAGTATTGTTCAAACACATACTACAGTAAACCATAATATTTCCACTTGTTTATGTTAAAACAGTAATCGAATCAAACCATTGATTTTATTAAAATCAATGATCAAACGTTAAAAAACAGCAGGCGGGCGCCTTAAGCTTTGTCAACTGGCCAAGCCGATATAAACCGGTTTCCCCACGTACGTACGAAGCCGCCAGTGGAAACGCACACACGCGTCTCAAGCTTGTAGTAGTGTACCTATCAAATCGCGGTTGTATGAAGCTTTGTCTCTGTTCCGTGTATTTACTCGTGTGCATTAACGAAGCGGTGAAACGGTGTGTACCGAATCTATCGCGGACCACGGCATCCTTTGCCCGGCTGTTCACCCAGTATCGGGTAGCCGATGGTCGTTTCAAGAGCAGTCGCCGTAAGGTCCGCGACCACCCCCACTCTATAGGAAACAGTACTGCTTCCAGACTCCCACGGCTGTTAGTCAGTGTGCACAGTCGATTGGATTGGCTTACGCAGCACGGTGCGTAGACCGTCCAGGAGCGTCAGAAGGTTGATTCCTAAGGGAAACTAGCCGTAAGGCCAGAGTCCTACCCAGGCTCACACTTCATGCGTGGAGCCCGCCGGATGGGTGTTGACCCGTGAGTGTGACCAACCCTGAACAGAATGGGTATTCGTGGCCAACTCAGCAACTGTAAACAGTTAGACTCGATGAGACCTGCCTTTTCTGCCCAAATTAACAACTATTCCTCACTTGCACCTCAGGTAAAAAAAGCTTTTATACCGCTCCACTTTCACAAATACTCGTAGCTGCTAATGTTCGCAACACTTAGCGTGTATTTGTATTCACTTTAATTAAAAGATAGCTAGTGCAGGTGCGAATTATATTACCTAGTTTTTTGTTCCTATTTGCACTCTTCAAATACTTCGCAAGTCTTTTGTCCGGTGCTTTTGGTATTTAGGATAATGTTTGCTCAGCTTTACCGTTCCATTAGTTTTCACCAAGGTATGACAAGCACTTATAAAGGAACTCGAATAAGTAGAGACGGATCGACAACTGACGATTGTTGCGTGGGATTTTGTTCGTACTAACCATCGACATATGAGGCCCTAGATATGTCCTCAGCCTTATATAATATATCGAAGGTTTTTAACAGACTCTTTAATATTTTTTGATCGATTTCTTAGACACGTAACATTTTAGTTGGTGCGGAAAGCCTTATTCTTTGAGTTTTGGTTCATTTGGTAGTCTAGGGATTCTGTGTATTCGCATCCGAGACCATAATAATATTTCAAATTCGTCTATTCTCTTGTTTACGTCTCAAATGACTTGTTCGGTTGTGCCTATTGTTCGTACTGAAATTTGGAGCGTGACGCAGTGTTGTCGTTTTTAACGATCTATTTACACAGTAATAAGGGGAGTTTGGTGATCGTGCGAAAAATTGATTTTACGATTTTAGTGACTTACATGTTTGAAGGTAACAATAACCAAAAAAAAAGTTTTTTTTAAATATGTGTCCGTTGTCCTAGTGTCCGTTGTCCTAGTGTCCGTTGTCCTAGTGTCCGTTGTCCGCGTGGTCATGTGATGGCACATACAGACGAAACTACTAGATAGCGTAAAAAAAAATGAGATTATGTTAGGTTCACCTCTTCATCGTTTTAAATTAATGGTGTAGACACCAAACTATAAGGTATTTTTTATGGTTTCGTTATAAATTTAAATTTAAAAATACTTTAAATAAAAAAAATCCTCCATAAAATTTCGTCTGGTTTAGTTGCTCATTTTTACACTTCTTGACGATGGCAACGCTATTTAACATGATGCAACAAAAAACTGTGTATACGCAGGATGCTTCAAAGGATGCAACACTGCTATCTTAGATGCTGTTGTATGTTAAAGTCGCGTTACCATGTTAGTCCATTCAATGATCAATTGCTTCTTATAAGTTTTATAGTTAGTTTTTCAGTCATTTCTTTTCACCTAAATGCGATAGTTTATTTTTTCAGTAATTATATGATTTATAGTTATTCTCACAGTTTCTCTGTACATATATACTATAATTACATCTACATTGAGTTATAAAGTTTATGCACTTAAGTAATATGAATTTAGAATAATTTTTTTTATAAAAACTTGTGGTTAGCTATGCAGTTAATCGCTAAGATTTTATTGTAATCGATTAAATGTATGATAAGAACTACTGTTCCTTTTTTACATACATATGTACCTACCTATTTGGATTTTGTAAGTAAAATAAAAATATTTCTCGTCGGACCTCTTAGGCATTCTTGAAAACTTCTTATATTGGAGTTCCAGTGCTTGAAAGTTGTTTTTTTCCGAAGACCTGTTTTATGCACATGATTGAGTTTTCATAAAATGGTATTGAGAGAAGAGAATGGGGGTAACGTATCATCCAAGATTTGACTTGCCCTGATGATGAACATCTACTGACTGAAGATAAACTTCAAGAAGATATAGGTCTTTGATATATATGAAATCTCCATTTGGTCACGTATCCAAACGGTCTCTACTGCGTTACATTTATTGTATTGTAACTTTTGTAAAGCAGACTAATCGCAACGGGCTACCCTTTTGACTGTTCGAGCGCTATTTGTCCAGGAGACTGCTCTCGCAGACCAAAATAAATACACGAGCGATTTGAATGGCGCGCTGTTTGATTTCACCAGCAGATAACAAGGCCTCTTTGTGAAGACCACCGTGTATTCATCGCCGTTTTGAGGTATTTGCTAAATACTCAATTGTTTAACGTCTCTCACCTTGCGCCTTTTTGGAAAATGCAAGAGACGTGTGTCAGCTGTCGCCAAGTTTCCTGGAAAGACGTCTCTATTCAAATAGTATTGTAAAGGCGTTGGAAACAGAAAGGCAAACGTTCTGGTGTAGATGATACAATAATTAAAATGAAGGGTTTGCAGCTGCAGGACATTGTGTAACATGCATGTCTTTCTTCTTATTTGTCAAGCCGAACTTCATAAGAATACAAGCCATGCTGGAGCATTTCCACGCTTATTACTCCTCCAATTCTTCTTTCAGCGTTATAATCCTTTAGTGCAGCAGCGTATTTTCTTTGATGTAAATTGGAAATATAAGGATCTATCCTCTTAAAACCTAATGATTAATGGTAATCGTATATATAACTATAATAATAATAATAATAAAAGCCTTTATTCGCTGACCGTATTATACAATTTTGCCTTATGTGGTAAAACAATATATTATTATTTTAATATTATTTTTTTTTAAATCTAATTTTTAAATAAGGTATCATAATATTATTCTTCAGCAGCCAGTGTTTTGGTCAGGTTGTCCTTCGACATAGGCCTCCCCCATTTTCTTCCATTCATCTCTGTCCCAAGCCAATCTTCTCCATCCTTTCGGTAAGTCATCTTCCCATCTTTTAATTTGACGTCCTTTTTGTCTTTTCCCATTTCTAGGATACCATTCCATTACGTCCTTCGTCCATTTTTCTTTGTTGGTTCTCATGATGTGACCAGTCCAGTTCCATTTTAGTTTTCTAATTTTGTTTAAAACATCGTTCACCTTTGTTGTTTTCCTTATTTTTGAGGTCGTCCACCTGTCCTGTAGCCTTATGTTTAGCATGCTTCGCTCCATGTTTCGTTGGCATACTATAAGTTTATGGTTGTTTTTGTTCGTGGCAGGCCAAGTTTGACACCCGTAAGTAAGACATGGGAGAATGCATGTATTATAAAGTTTACTTTTTATTGACATTGGTATCGTTTCATTTTTAACTATCTCTTTTAGTGACCAGTACCGTTTCCAAGTGTTGCTTATTCTTCTATCGATTTCTTTTGAGTATTGGTCTTTTATAGATATTATCTGTCCTAAATATATATATTCATCTACATATTCGATAATTTCTTGTCCTATTTCTATGTCTTCCTTTAATGCATTCGTCATTACTTTGGTCTTCGTTGGATTCATGGATAGACCTGCTTTTCTGCTTTCGTAATCTAGTTGTTGTAACATAGTTTGTAATATGTCTGGTCTCTCAGCGAATATCACAATGTCGTCGGCGAATCTTAGGTGATTTATGTTTAATCCGTTAATGTTTATTCCAAAATCTTCCCAGTTTATATTTCTGAATATGTTTTCTAACACTGCCGTAAAAAGTTTTGGAGAAAGTGGATCGCCTTGCCTGACGCCTTTCTGTATACTAAACTCTTCTCCTTGTTGTTCCAGTCGGACCGTTGCTGTGGTATTATTATAGATTTCTTTTATTATTCTTATGTATTTACTTTCTACGCCCTGGTTTTTCAGCGTTTTCCAGATATAGTTATGATTCAAAGAATCAAAAGCTTTATTGTAATCGACGAATGCCATGTAGTAGCGTTGACCGTATTCGTTAAGTTTTTCGATGACTTGTTTCACAACATGTATATGATCGATTGTAGAATAATCGGCGCGAAATCCCGCTTGTTCTCTTGGCTGATTTTGTTCTAGGTGTTTCATTATTCGGCCAAGTATTATTTTAGAAAACGCTTTATATAGATTGGGCATTAGACATATAGGTCTGTAATTGTTTATTTCATTTTTGTCTCCTTTTTTATGTATCAGGACAATAGTGGACTTCGTCCATTGGGTTGGTAATTGTTCAGTAGCCATTATTTCATTAAATAGATGTGTCACCTGTTTGGATGTTACGGTTAGGGATTCTTTCAGTAGTTCGTTTGAGATGTTGTCGTCTCCAGGTGCTTTTCCATTTTTTTGTGTATTTATGGCTCTTATGACTTCGGTCTCTAATATGTATGGTATTTCTTCTTCGTAATCATCCTTCTCCGTCTCTATTGGTATTGTTTTGTCAGTCTCTGTATATAAACTTTTATAGAATTCTGTCGCTACTTTAGCTATTGATAATCTTTTTGTCGTCGATTTCTCATTTTTCTTCGTCGTATATATAACTAATGATATATAACTAATGATATATATCTAATGATGGTAATACTTTTAAAGACAGAAAAGTATTAAAATAATTAACCGATTATTTGATTTTGACTATTTTATTACTGTGACGACTATGGTAATTGTAACTATTTTAACTTAATAATTGATTAAAATTGATGCTTGATGATTGACGACTACGATGATTATGATTACCTAAATTCTTAAATTTTGATAAATAACTTTTTAAATTTATTTATTATATAATTTATGTATTATTATTATTTGATTATGATTATGATTATTTAATAACTATCATGTTATTGGCTATGGTGCATATTTCCTATTTTTTATGTTGCAGCTTATTAATTTGTGTTTTTGTTTTTATAACTCGTAGATTAGGGTGGACGGAAATAAAACGGTTTTTTTTTCAGTCGTAATACCCTGGAAATTTCACGAATTGGGAGACTAAAAAGTAGGAAAAGAGAAATAAAATCGGCTAATATCTTTCGGTCGCACATGTGCTCTAAAGTTTGCAGAAAAGTTTTAGTTCCATTTCTTACATATATAACCACAGAAAATACTGTTTCAATATTATTTAAACCCATCAAAAGCTTCCGGTCGCGCATTGCCTTCAAAGTTAAGGAATTTAAAGAAAAAACACTACATATTTTATTTTTTCGGGTTTTATTTACTGAATACAAAGTTGAATGGTTAAGCACAAAATATTTTAGACCATTAGTAATATTTATAAACAGATTTTTTACTGAAAAATCTGTTTTTTTGTGTGAGGAATCGTTAGTCCAAGAAACTCATGTTGAAAAATTGAACATCTCCGTTTTCACTCATTCTTAATTGAAGGTACATTCAAATCTATGTGGAAAGTTAGTCATGGTTGACTTTAACAGTAGAGTCGTTGTGATAAAAGCATCCATAGACTCAGCTCCGCAAATTTTTCTGAGGCTTCTGTCACGAGTTTCACACATTGTTCAACTGCTTGTGTGTGAACTGGAAATGCGAATGTCTTCGAACAATTTATACGTATCTATCGACATAATTTGTGGAATACGTTACAGAACCATATAATAGTGTAAACAAGAAAATTAAATGACCGTTGATAGGGACGAATATATATTTTCCGGCATTGCTGGAATGTCCATGAAATATTTATTACCCCATGTAATTATTCTTGTCTCGCCATTCCGTCGCCTCATCGCCCATATAGAATGCGCATAGTATGCAGCTATGCGGCGATCCGTCCGATACACAGGCCGTCCCATAATAATGTGGAATATCGTAACGAAGCAACGTGATAACCTTGACAAATTGCATTTCTTTTCTGTTTATTTCGGTGTCACTGTAACGCAGGATGTCGCCACAGTAAATATATTAGCTAAAGATAGGCTTTAGCGAATATATTTACTGTGATGTCGCGGTCCTTTTTATTTTGTATTTTTATTAACGAGTACAAATAATCAGTGGTTATGTCTAAAATGTAGGTTTGCTTGTACCCATGAACATACCTCACGGTTTTATAACTGATATTATAGTCAAAACTTAACATAATTATAGTTAAAATTAGATTAAACCCGTTGTGCTTAAGGCTCCCTTCCGAGTTGACGCGACTAAAAATTTAGATATTTTTGAATGCCACGCGCTCGCGCGCTTTCGATATATACATAGAGATGTATAGGTATACCGCGGCGACAAGGGAATACGTCCCACCGTTGGCAGTGGCCAATTACGAATGACGATTTCGGCTTCGCACGTCGTCTAATATAGTCGATTTGGCTTTTCAATTATAATACAATAAATTATCAAATGAATAGTTTTTTATAAAGTAAAAATTATATTACAATAATAAAATAACTTAAGATCACTGTGTTATTTTTTAAATCCCTGAAAAGTATCTTTAATAAATAGAAAAAAAATAATGTTTCGCCATAACATTTCTGGAAATTACGTAATTTCAAACATTTTTTTCTTATATTTTTTGTATGGAAGTTCCAAAAACTGTCCTAGTACTATGCAAATAGACTATACGCTGGTGTAAATAATATTTTTTTAATATTAAGATTCATCTCTAGGTTTTTCAAAAACTGAAGACAAATCTCGCTCGTTTTTATTTTTTTGGAAAACAGTAACAGAATAAAGATAATTTACAATTAATATGGATATAATTTACCAATTTCGTTTTACCGAAATGATAGCTTAAGGGCCGGGTTTTTAAAATCCGGCTTAATTGTATATCTTTTTCGTGTTCTCACAACCAAGCCACAAAATTATGCTGCATATAGCTTTTGGCCGCCACGGCCGGCACGGCCGCTTAAACAGAAGATCCTATTCGTGGTTAGAAAAAGATTTACAGAAGAATATAGAGAAACAGAAATGAAGTTGTATCTAACCACCGATGGAACTTTGAAGCTGTCATCTACGAGGGGCTAACCCGACACCTCAGGCTAAACGATATAGATCGTTCTTTCAGCCGTGAGGTGATTATACAGTGACTCAGGGATAACACTGTCCATAGACTAGCTTCGCCAACATTCCCGTAAGATGCCGACACCTTACCGCGAGGCACTAGAATGTGAACTCAGCGGACCAACCTCACGCCCTTACCACCAGATTTGGCCAGATTTCTCCGTCCTCCGTTCTGGTCACGGGTTCGAGGTCGCTTGCGTG
Source organism: Micropterix aruncella (assembly GCA_944548615.1). Lineage (NCBI taxonomy): Eukaryota > Metazoa > Arthropoda > Insecta > Lepidoptera > Micropterigidae > Micropterix > Micropterix aruncella. Next base: position 28,568,396 of record OX155960.1, on the reverse strand, counting down.
GCCTCTACGTAAGCGGTTATTCAGTTGGAATATTTTGCGGACCCCGACGCCCTTTGCCCGCCATGGTCACTCGGGATCAGGTGGTCGACGGATCAATTCAAGAGTTGAAGACGTCAGGTCGACAACTACCCTCCTCTGTCATAGGAAACGTTCATCTTCATACCCCTCTGGTTATTTGCCAGGGTTGGTCACACTCACGGGTCAACACGCATCCGGCGGCCTCCACGCATGAAGTGCGAGCCCGGTTAGGACTCTGGCGCTAGGAGTCAAACTTCTGGCGCTCCTGGGCGGTCTGCGCACCGTGCGGCGCAAGCCAATCGATTGTGCATTCTGACTAACAGTCGGGGGAGTCTGGAAGCAGAACTGTCTCTCATAGAGCGGGGGTGGTTGCGGACCTTGCGGCGACTGCTCTTAAAACGACCTACCCGATCCGTGCCGTGGTCCGAGATAGATTCGGTTTATATCTCACCGCTTCGTAAGGGAGAGGACCGCGCAAGCGACCTCGAACGTGTAACCAGTCGAGTGACCGGAGTAATCTGGTCGCAACTGAAGGTAAGGGCGTGAGTGTAAGCCCGCTGGGTAACATACCTGGTTAACTCGCGGATAAGGCGTTGGCCTCTTACGGGTATGTGGCGGAGCTTGACGGTGGACTGTTTTGTCCAAGTCTTCTGCGTTCACTTCACGGAAGATAGAACGACTAATCGTTAAAACTTCCTGAGGTGACGGGTTCGCCCGTTGTAGTTGAGTGTGACCAACCCTGAACAAAATGGGTTTTCATGACCAACCCAGCAAGGGCCCATTAACGCCCATTAGGGCTCATTAGCTGCACGGAGCCATTCGGATCCAAACTGGAAACCATTAGGAACCACCGCTGGAACTACCCCAAGTAGACAAATGTAGCGCGCTGCATTTGCGTTCGTGCCGACAAGGCACACAAATTACAGTGCTCGGATTTAAATTTGACGCCATCCAGGATTTAAACCAGGATTCGGATAACAGATTTGACAGGCGGCCTATCCATTGCACCCTCATCTTAATCCTGAATACAACTTTTAAAAAACTACGAGAAACCGCCGAAATCCGGAAAACCAGCTAAGTTAGCTGTGAAGAATAATAATAATTACTGACGTGGCATATGTGGCCAGCCATTATACAATGCTCTGTATGCTCTCCAAACAAATCTGGATTTAAACCATCGAATGCTTAGGTAAATGCAATATCAAAATTAAAATACTTTAAGTTTCAATGTATTACCGTTTTAATTGTATCCTTTTTGCAACTATATATGTTTATGCGACCGCCATAAAAAAGATAAGTAAGGATTTTAACGTCTCAGTAAGCGATCAAATTTAAAAGCGAAGTCCCTTATTTGAGAAAGGATCTCACCTCGACTGAGTCACGTCCTCTCGTTATTTATCAGATTAAAAGCGTCGGTCGAGAACTCCTTATATGAGTGTTTATTTTTTCTTCGAGGCTGAGTCGAAACTGTGAGGTGGGTCCTCGCTTCACGGCGAGCACACAGGTAGTCAACTTTAAAAAGGGCCTGGGAGTCGAGCGATATAAATTGCAGACTATATACACAGAGCAGCTCAATCGTAAATTATCGAATACTAACTGACCCGGCGAACATCGTACCGCCTAACAGTCGATGAATGTCGTGTTACAGATTAGCTGAACTTAATTTATGATTTCATGACAGTAATACAATGAATACAAAATAAATATTAAGTTCACTACTTTATTGAGATGATAACACAAAAAGAAATATAAAAGTACAAAAATTAAGTACCTATATCAATCGCGTGTCAGCGAGACATGATTCAATTAAACTATTTAAATATTGTGCAGCATCGGATGCACTCGGTTTAATTCTCTTCATTAAAGCACCTTGTGATATACGACATTTTTTTGTTTTTTATCAGGCTCAAGAACAAATAAAGCGGATAATTTGCCGACACGTGAACATGCCACGTACAACTGACCATGAGAAAAACAAGAATTTTCATTTTGTATGGGAAAATGTTTTTCTTTTATTTAAATTTTTCGCGAACTTTCCAATTTTCGTTTTTAATAGTTATTCTGCTATTCGGGACGAAGACAAATACAACAAATCAAAAACCATGAAAATCGATCTTGTTTTATATATATAGATTGATGATACATAGTGGAAAAATCTACTGCCACTAATTATCCCAATAACATGCCTAAAATGAGGAAAATGTAAATATTATCTATGACACATACGGAAACCAAGAGGAAAATCATTATTGTCCCACAACATCGAAACAATTTTATACATAGTTTTGAATATTTTTGTTTGGTTATGTATGTTTACAATACGGTTTATTATATAGGAAAATTTTAAATACAGAAAATTAACATGTGAAGAGCGGCGCGCCTCACATCAAAACATCGAAATCTCCGTTAGTTTTATATTATAGTAATTTATTACAATAATACCGACCTCAAAACTGTGTTCGTTACAAATAATTAACGATATATGCTAGCGACGGAGCACAGTAGGTCCGATCTATTGGATTTTTGGTATAACACCTTAAAGACTGGATATACAAATATCTAATTTCAGCTAAGATACAAAGGCCGGAACCAGGAAGGGGATTCAGGGGTTTAAACTCCCCCGCTCCCTCTGAAATTGAAAAAAATGGATTTTGCTCATTCCAAGGAGAACCAAGTAGGTATAAAAGAAACTCTTCAGAGAGCAAATGGCGAAACCCACAGCGATATGCGAGATTGATTATAATTACACGGACACTTACATATCTCGTAGAACGAATTAAATAATGTCGCCCGAGAGAGACTATCCTAAAGTTATGCAAAACCTCTTTTCTTTGATTAACTATTTCTAGTGATTATGTGGTTCAGTGTCACTTTGTCAGTCTATGTAAAGTAGGTATTTCAATCTACCCTCTGGATTAGATTCAGTCGATTGAATTGTACAGCCGCTTAAATATTTTAGGTTAGGTTAATTTTATATAAACTGACCATAGATGCATACTTCGAAATAACTATATGATTTGAAAACAAAGAAATAATTGAAAATAAATATCATGCCGGTTATTTTTAATATTTCAGAACTTCTATCTTTCAGACTGTAATGATCAGGATTCGAAGATTCAAAAATTATTTTATATTCTTTATCTGTTGTAAAAATAAGGGTAGTAGCTATCTCTAAAAAAAACTGCTTATCAATTTATAAAAACTTGAACTGCGACTCCTTTTAAAAGCAAGACTCCTTTTAACCTCCAGATCAATCAACTATAACCACTTCGCAAAATCTTGGCATCTCTTTGCAGTAAAACTTATTTCAATTAACGTTATTCCTACGTAATCCACCCCCCCCCCCTCCCACCCATTTTTTTCTGGTTAAATTAAAAAAACAATAGTTTTTTGCAAAGTCATGCCATGAAACATCGTCGAAATGAATATTGTCATGCCAGTAAGGATAGATAAAATATAAATCAATTCGGTTTGCTTTAATTTCCATCGACTTTTATACACATATTAACCATATTTTTATGTGGACAAGAGCAATGATTTGTTCTCCGCATGCTTGATGTCCTGTACCGTTTAAATCCTGAACGGAATCCATGTTCGTCCTGCGCAGGTGTGTCCTTCCCGGACAAGTAAAGAAGTGAATTATAATAATAACAATAAACACGTCTGAGTTCAGCCGTGAAAACTCATATCACGTTTGCTGAGTGTGTATACATATTAAGTTATCAATGCAATTATACTGGCAATACCAAGGCTTACTAATTTTTACACCAATTACATTATATTAAAACTACATTAATGTCAAAATTTGGCGAAAAAGTTAACGTGTTCGCGGTTTTAAAAATAAATTTAAATATAAAAAAAAATATGGCTGAACTTTTAGAGAAGTCTAATAATTGTGCGTTTACTACACACATTTAGAGAAATTATTAAAATTACTCGTCCAGTAACTTTCAGCGTTGCAACTGCTAAGCAACTGAATTTCTCAATAAACTTTCGCAGTCGAGCGCAGGTGCTAGTGATCTTTATAACTTTGTATGTCAGAAAATTAATTTTATCAAATTAGTCTTCAAAATATAATAGTTAAACTCTCTATTGAAATGCTAACTGCGAGTTTGATGAAATGAAATGTTTATTTTGCCCAATATGTGAAAGCGGTGTGATTAGACCACAAACAATTATTGTAACAATGCAATCCTTGCACCTTTCTAAACCAATTACTGTTCGAAACGTCATTTCTCAATAATCACTAGGTAAGTGTATCGTATTTACCTTTACCTAACTAAAAAATATTATTATATTCTTAAACTATTTTTTTTGTGAATTTGAGACTTAATTTATGGCCGTTGCACTCAATCTAGGTCATTTTCCTAGAATCGCCTTTATCGCCAAGATGTGTAATTACAGGTGGATGATTTGGTCATTCATTTATATATCGCTGCATAATAGCCTTAATACTATGTGTTGATATATTAATATTTTGGATCGCTTCTTCCATTCCCGTAGGTACAAGCGGGTCAATTCTGAACGAGCATGATTATGAGGTCCAATTTTATGAAGTATTCAAACCAAGGACGTATCCAGGGGTGGACACAGGGGAAGCGACCCCCCCCCCCCCGTTTTTTTGAGTAAAAAATAAAGTCGAGATAAATTGAGAATCAGGGAGAATCCGCGACGTACCTAGTATCAGGCATGTATCCAGGTGGCGGGTGAGGGGGGGAGGGGAATTGTTAGGGTTTAACCCCCTGAAATCCGCCGTATTTTTGTTTCTTTGTACGGGCAAACCACGCGTTTTTTTAATGAATGTCTCCCCCCCCCCCCCCGAAACCGAAGTCTGGATACGTGCCTAATTCAAACCATAATAATATGTAGATACGAATATGTGCAAAAAGCCCATTACATACTGTTTGTGTTGACTGTAAGAGATTGTCTATATGATGATAAGGCCGCCCTTGTTCATAGTTTTAAGGATTATGTGAAATCTATCTGCTAATGGGGGACGAGCGTAATCTCAAAGATGCCAGTTTACATTTCGTCTATAAAACAAAACAGTAATTTCAATGAAAATAGCACAAAATCAGTCAAAGCGTAATTTCCTACATGCAGGTGTTTCGTATCTATTGTCGTAACTTTTGACACCGTTTTTGAATTGTTAATGTGTGAACGCCGGATAGGAGTCATTGTTTGTCGCAACGCGTCGACCGAATTGCAATTCAATATTCAAAATTCTCGCATATATTAGCATGAGAATAGTAGAGGCGATCGCGAGGCGCCGCGGACCGCGACCGCGACCACCTTGCTGCAGAACCATGGGAAAAATCATAACAAGGACGTGGAGGCAGCCGTCAGAATGACACAACACGCCGCCGCGGTACTGCGTCTTTTTAGGGAGTGCTGCCGTACGAGTGAAATTATCGTATCTGCAGACATGTACGATGTTGCCACCCCGTCGTTTAGGGTCGAAAACCATGTACGCCCGAAAAAGATCTTTTCCTAGAACCACAATTGCTGAAATATTACGAATAATACAACTTTAAATTATTTACGGGTAGGTAAATAATTGTTATCTAGTCTATGATAAAGGTGTAAATTACAATGTGATTAAATTATCATTTTGTTAAACTTATAAATATAAAATAAATACTTCTAAAGACTAAAGATTTAAAAAAAATAAAAAGAATTAGGTGTTGAAAAGGTTCAAAACTGCTCATAATTCTCCTCCATTAAAATAATTGTCAGCTAACACAACCGATTTAATATCAAGGACAATACATAAGTCGAAGAAAGTTTTTAATGAACTGAAACCCTAATTTAAGAAACAGCAAAATAGCATTATTTTTATATCTTCCGATTTGATTTGAGTTTTACGGGAAAAATAACGAAATCTAAAATAGTTTAAACTGTTTCAGAGGGTTGATCAATTTAATGACCTAGATATTGGCAAAAGGTTATGTTATTTCAAATTCACAATTAGATAATATAAAGTTATTTTAGTTTTAATCGATATTTCTTCGCGTATTACTCAGAATATATAGAGAAGATTATTAAATAAAACGTCAATATCATGAAATTTTACACCTTTATCTAACTAATCATGTAACATTTATAATTTTAAATATCTTTTATTTTGATGCCGCTTTCGCGTGTACCCTTAAACTATTCGAAACATTGCATTTCATTACCTATCGTTTCACTATTTATCTATCTACAAAAGTATCTATTATTCAATAAAATAATCTACGAAAAATTATGTTACCGATAAACCAAAGTCATATATCCTACTTCCAACATCTGGAGGATGGCCATTATTAATGTCACAAATATTTTGTAAATATTTTATTATTTTTTTCAAAAAATATTATTTTTACATTTGAAGATGAACGACTTCCGAATGACACAAGCATACGAAATTAGGCTCTCAGAGAGCTATGTTTTGGATATATTTTAGAAGTGAACAATTGAACGACAAGACAAAGTGGTAAATAAATAAATAACGAAAAAACTGCATTTGCTACTTAAGTAGATATTATTTTATATTGTAGGTATATGTTATTTTTTTTGGATTTTATATGCCTCAATAATCTGGAATTCCACCTCCGCACTAAATTTATACGTTATTAAAAAAAGATTTTCATATTATTTTGGCATAACTTAACTTGTGAATCGTTTATCATAAAACATAAAAAAGTTGTCGACATAAGACTGCTAGACCAGTAGTCATGTGCGTTGTTTAAGAGACTTATACATATTTACATACCTGCCTATTTAGAGTAGAGCTTTCGGAAGCCGTGTTCGTTATAACACAACTCTTCTTAGAGTGTCATGTCCGTTATCAGTGCAATCCTTACTTTGCAAATAGCAAGAGTTCTTACATTACGAGTATCTCTTCTTATATTACCATATCATTATGTTAATATATCCTACATTAATATTATATCTTACTATATCCTTATTTTTTCTTACCCACAAGGCATATGCCTTTTCGTGGAACCCGACTTGTTGCCTATTGACACCATCTTCTAGGTGGGCATTTATAGCATCACGCAGTCAAACACTCATTCGGTCACCCATCCTAGTATTGACCGAGCCCAACGCTGCTTAACTTCGGCACAGTATTATAACACCCAGTAAGTTCACTCAAGAGCTACAAGGCAATGCGGGAAGAGGGTGCGACGGAAGTGGGGCCAGGGCTAAGTCATGTCGCGTTCTTGGACCCATAATTACGGCACTGTGGGCTGTGACGCAGTTTGTGCCCGCTCTTACTGTTACTTTTTTGTGGAGATTTACGAGTTGACGCCAAATGGTAAATGTGGCCGGGACGATGCTTCAAGAAGAAGACGAGTAATCATATTACGATTTGTGGTAGCCCTTAAGATTCCTGACGTCACTTGCTTCGATTTTAAGTTTGTTCTATGAGAAGCTACTGTCTGGTATACTGTGACCGGTATCAACGAGGAGAACCGGTGTCAACGTGGCTACGGACGCTATCCTTATATCTTACTATTTCATATATCCTATATTACTTTATCCGGCCTTATCTTTCGGGACGACGCGGACAGGTCTCGATTTATCGAAGCGTTTTCCGAGACGATATACTCCTACGTTTTCCACTTTGAGGTCTTTAAACCTTCCGAGAATAGAGTAGTTTATTCAGTTAGTTAGTATGATTTTGTCGTTATTCGCCGAAATGTCCTTTGCGCCTGTAGGCCTTTTATGGTCATTAATGATCCACTCTTAGCGGTGTAATAAGTCAACTGACTTGCGATCATATTCAAGAAGAATGTGATTTCACAGCTGTCTTCGAGGTCTCGGAAATTGGTTTTCGTATTTAGATAATTACGCTACGTTCTGTCAAAGAATACCATAGGGACATATGGTTTACATGTCAAAGTTTATGGGTTCACAGGATCATAGCTTGAGGAGCATATACAAAAAAATATATATTCTCTAGTGGAAGGCCAGAAATCAGTCACCAGTACGGAATATATTCCGATGTCATTCCGTATCACCGTTCCAATTTATTCTTAGTAAAGAATAACTTGCCTAATACGTACTAAACCAATAATCGTAGATTTTAATCGTACGTGTTTCAACTCTATCCTGCGAACAGGTAGGTTCTCCCCTTCCTTCCGGTGCGCGCCGTTGGACACTCTTCAGTATACTCTTCAGGCCGTATGTACCCGCCTACCGCCGTCCCGATTGGCCAGAGGCAGAGCGGTGGGAGCCAAATACCGCAAGAGGGGCGACCCTATAAATAGCACCGCGCAGCGCCCCCCTCCTCATTCTCACGTCAGAGCTCGGCCGTTCAGTGCGTCCGCGCTCCGCTGAAATAAATAAATCGCCGCGCTCTCGTGCTAATTGCAGTGCTCGCTAGTGACCCAAGTGCGTCGGAGAAATTTATTATAATGAAAGCCATCGCAGCAGTGTGTGCGACGGGAGCGTCCGTGCCGTCCATCGCCGCGGGGAGAGTGCACCGCCACCGGGACGGAGAAAACGCCGAGATCAAAATGTACCTTTCCAAGCTGCAGGATCTGGTGCCGTTCATGCCCAAGGACCGGAAGATCTCCAAGCTGGAGGTGATCCAGCACGTGATCGATTACATCTGCGAGTTGCAATCGGCGTTGGAGACTCATCCTGCCGTAGGGACCTTCGATGCTGCCGCTGTCCTGGAAGGTACATCACCAGCGCAGAGGGCGAGCAGTCCACGACAACCCCTTGGAGTTTTGTCAGCGCCCAATACCATCCTCGTCGCGTCACCAGCGCCGGCGACGGTTACACCTTACACCGATTCCACCTCACACCATACGGTAAGCATCCACTCAATTATATCCTCAAATCACTATACATACCTTTCGAGGGAATATATTAGGTATTGCTACCTCGCCTATTTTTTTTTTTTAAAAGATGGAGACTATTAAATTTGATTATTGAAATGCTAAATGTAAAAAAAAAACGCGTTTGTTTTTTTAAAATTAGTAAGTATATATTATGATTTTAAAAAACTAACCTAACCTACTGACAAATATGTGTTTATGAATTGTTTTAAAAAAACTAACTAAACCTACGGAAATGTAGGTGTTTTTTGTAACACTTTTTTTTAATGCCTATGTCTCTTATTTATTGAGTCCGACAAAAGATAATTGCAGTTTCGAAGTCAGGGTGGTGAATATAGTCAGGAGATGTTAAAAAATCAAAAATGTAGAACTGGTAGCAATACCTAATAAATACCCCTAAAATCAAGGAGATTGGTTAGGTGTTATAGTTAATTATCGCATAATTCACTATACATACGTACAAATACGCAACTTTCGAGAATTAAGAAAATTGGTTAGGTGTTATCGTTAATTATCGCTTAAATCACTATACCTACCTACAAATACGCAGCTTTTGAGAATTAGGAAGATTTATTAGGTAAAATACGTAATTATCGTTTAATTCCCAAATTTTTTGTCTCGAAATATTGCACTTCCGAGGCTTTTTCTAACACATTTATCGTTACAATAATCGAATCTAATATTGTTTTCTTTTATATTTTTGAGAAATGTTCGTATAATGCATAATATATTCCAGTTCAACCATTCGGCCGAATAGGTGATATCGCTGTTATAAGTCTCGTATTAACAAACACCCCATTCGTTACATTACATATCACAACCATCAATGCTAAGCGAAACTAGGTTCATAATGAGAAATATATATACTAATAAGTGTTTTCACAGACTTTGTCGAAGAACATTCGGCTTGTTATAGTCATATACCTAGTCAAAAATATTCGTAGTTATTGTTTGCAAATATTGTGGCTTATTATCACGAAAGAATAATATATGTAAGCATATTAAGCCGACATATTATTGTGCAATTAGACTACAGTGACGAAAAAAATATTTTCGTGCTAAGCGAAACTTTTTGTAATGTTTGTTACTTCAAAATGTTAATAACGTAATTTTCATAATGTTCCCGTGGCTAATGATTTTCCTCATTTATGTAGATACAGTATTGTCGTGTAAAATTCGTAGGAAAAACGTCTTTTTATGGATTTTCCTGTTTAGAAACAGGCATTAGTTTGAATATTCAGTATATTCAGTCTTACATTTTTAAAGAAACTTATAGAATATCATTGAATGTTTGCCTTGTTATTTCCTCATTATATTCCGTGTCTTTAAATTTTAAAAGATAATAATAGAATATATTTGAATGTTTGCCTTGTGCACAAAATGTGATATGTTTTACTTACATAATATATAAAGAACCCTATACCACAGTATTCCAAACAGTAGGTTTACTCTCGAGATACAGGGCATTGCGGAAAGAATGTGCGATAAATGTCAGAGGGGACGTCTCGACGAACGCCTTTGGTTAGCGTTACGCGCATGTAAAGTCTGGCGACTTTTTCGATCGTTAACTCGAATTTAGTAGTTCTGAGATAAACGCTTTTTAATGTTTTTTTTAAGTTTCAAATCGTCCACCATTTTTGTTTTGTGGAAACCAATAAGTGGTCCTAAATACTAACCTAAAACTAGATAAGTGGAGATATCGAGTTTTTGCGCTACGATAGCAGACAGTGCTGCAAACTTTCAGCTAGATAAGTCTACATATCGATTTTTAGTATTATAGCTGGAGCTGATTTTCAGCTTATCAACCACCACTCCTAAGGGCGGGGGAATTTCAGTTGTCTGATTTTAAGGGAATATAGAGTTGATATTTTGACATCTTCTGGCATACTTAACTCAAAAATGTCAATTTTCGAGTTTTCAAAGCTATAATTGTAAGGCGACGATATTGGCATGGGCCGAGTAGCGGTACATCTGGCGGTCATATCCGAGCCCTTACGACTCGTGACGTATTCGCTTCGATTTCAATTTTGATCTAAGGCAAGCTACTGTCTAGTATACTGTGCCTATACTATTATTTTATTGCAATCGTTTGGAGATCGTTGACCCGCCTCGATTGCAAGTCACGAGAGACAGCCGAAAAAAATATATGTATTAAAAAAGCAAAGTGAGCGAGAGCGAAAAAAGCGGTTCGAAGCCGAAACAATCCGCGAGCGACCTTTTACCAGCGCTCGAGCTGCGCCGCGGCGCCGCTTTCGAAACCTCGTTCGCGAGGCAAATTAAATGCGAAGGCGATTCGTGCGCGAGTTGAGTGGATCGCGCAGGTGTGCTCGACGACTCGCTCTGCTTTCGGTTCCGCGTGCCGTCAAAGGTGAACCCGGCCGTACGGTACGAAGCTATCCGGCGAGATTTATGTCTCGAGAATTTACACGTCGTGTGATTCAGAGGCGAACTGGGAAGAAGGCACTTCGGGAGGCAGGCAAAAGAGCTCGTAACTGGCGTCAAGAAACGTCTGTATCAAAATCAATATACCTACACTCTCACATCAATCACTATACTAATCACTATATCCATACTCTAACACTCTCATACCGCGTTCACCCATACGGCCGAATAGGCGAATATCGCTGTTAAAAGTCTCTTATAAACCCTCTATTAAATTACGTATCACTATCATCAATGCTAAGCGAAACTAGGCTCATAATGAGAAGATTATACACAAATAAGTTTCACAGACTGTCCGAGAACATTTGGCTTATTATAGTCAATAATATTCATAGTTGTTGTAAGGACAAAAATATATAACATGTAATATAATTGTACCTACTCCTTATCAACCTAATTTTGATGTTATTTTCGTTTTTTTTTTATTTTGTTGATAGTTTTAGTTGAACGATCTTTTAAAATAAATAATGCGTAGGAATAAAACTATGTGTATAGAGTAGAAACATATCCGCAATAGAGAGCCCAATTATAAGTATACCGAACAGAACAGCCCAGCGTTGATTGGCCTGCTCGCTTCATGCTCTTTTCATAATAAACTCGATCACACCGCTTCCAAATCATTCACACATGCTCGCAACCGCGCCGCGTTCGTCTTGCGGCCATCAAGCTGTCATCGCGGCTAGTAAATAAAGGCGCTTTGCTTTCTAAACTCTGATGGGAAGTGTTGAAAGCAACCCGCCGCCGCCGGACTTGCGCAATCGCCGCTGACATATTGTTTACTTTTACCTCCTATTGTTTATAACCTCGATTCACATCCGCGACGATGGCAATTAACGCGAAAAAAACTACAAGGATTGCGGATGCGGAGAGCGATTTGCGTAACGTCACGCGACTCCGGTTCGCGCGGCGTAAAAAATCCGCCGCGATTATCCTTCATCTCGATCACTGCAGGTACGAGTGGGTATATCGAAAATCGGAGCCGGAGCGATCGGCCCTGATCCGCACACCTGCGCCGGCGACCGTGATCAGCATATATTCATGCAAGCGAATCTGCGTATTCAATTCAATCGGTGCTGCTTTAATACTGTGGGCGAAGTTTTACAAATTAGCGGATCGATTCCTTCGGTCCGGAATATTTTTAGCGCTGCGCATCACACAATAGCGCGGCGCGAGCGGCTGCTGATGGTATGCGTCTTTATTCGCACGTGCCACCTCTTCGTCTTCCTCGGCTGTCCCTATTTCGGGAGGGACTGCACGTTGAGCGGCGTTGTTCGCTCCTCGGTCTGACGCCTCACCAACAGGTGTCGCCGCCTGGAAATTACGACCGCGTCGCGGTATTTCATATACTGACCGCACGGTCTCTATTTTGCCTTCTTAAACGACATGCCGCTTCCCACGCCCCGCGATCCGCTTTGAATAAAACATTCCCGTTCTGTTTGTATTGTAATACAATATGACTTGCAAATGGCGCTGCGGTTGGCCTACTTGAATCGCTCAAGGGAAAAAAAAGAGCTGCAGCCGCGCAAATTTGAAGATACGATATTGAGCTTGCACGTGTGCGCTGACCGACTCTCATATAGTAGGTAGGTTGTATGTATATGGTTGGTGATTGGTATGCGCACTGGCGCCAGCCGGTTTATCTCTTCTCGGAGCGGGGCGGCGCGACACGAGCTAGTCGACTGTCCCGTGTCGCTTTGCTTTCTAACGAGACTGCTCGTTAGCGGTCGACTCGTATTACGATATCACCAGTCAATCAATGGACTGAAAGACTTCCTTATAGCGCAGCGCACCTGAGCGGATTCCGCCATAATAGAGCATCCTTTTACGCTTCCGCGTCGCGATTGCACGGGGGGGGGGGGGGGGGGGACCGAGTACGAGGTTCCCGATGCGAAAATGCACAATTCCGTTATTGCACAATCGTGCCATGGGAAAACTCGCGAGTGTTCGCGGTGAAAAGTGAAACTGCGAAGGCGGGAAGGCAGCAGCTGCGAGTTATTACGGTGGATCACGACTTTGCCCTCGGAGAGCCGCAGGCGCATTTCCATCAAGCACGATCGACGATTGCACGGCTCGGATGGAAATAAAAGCACAACACGAGATCGCCTAGAGCCGACAAAAGATCGCCGTTCGAAGGCAATCTGAACGAAAATTTAAATATACAAAAAAAAAACTTTTTGAGGCTCAGTTCTATGCGAAAAAAATATCGTTCTATAGACTAAAAATTGTAAAAGACTTGATATGTGTAGTTGTGTGTATGCATTTCACAATAAATGCTGTATTCTGACGTCCTGTACATTTATATAATGTTTTAACTATAACATATTGTATTGCCATCGGAACTACGTATGCATGTAGAATTTCACGACAGTCGGATGTGTAGAAGTGAGTCAACATTGAGATGATTTGATCTAACAAATATATGAAGACGGTTTCACCTAATACAGAAAAGGGGACCAGAACGAACCTCACACTATTAGTTTACCATCAAATACAGTTTCATAGGTGTCGCAATATAAATTGAATAGCGCTGTATGAAAGTGTGAGAAGCATTGGCTTGCATGTAACCGTGTAACCATGTAATATCTGCGCCTGGTACTGTCGTCACTTTTTGTTATGAGAAGTTTCACGAGATGCTATGTTTTAATTCGCGTAATCACATCAAATCATTTCGGTTAGACTTATTGAGATGCATTAATTTCTCACCCGAGCAGCCCAAAAGCAAACAGCGGCGTCGAAATCAACAGCATCATATCATAATGAATAATGATAATAACGGCTTTGTAATAAAAACGGGATAAGTTCGCATTATCCCCTCTAAGCACAGTGTCAAATAGAGTACAATAAACTTTTGAAGGGGAAGCGTGACGCGAAGCTCGCGCCGTCACCCCTCTATTATCGGACCGGTAACAAGTTTTGACTCTTGTTACCCGCATCGGTCAAGATTTTTACGAACGTCTCGCGGTTTCTCAGCAATGCGGGCGTGTGTAATATACGAGGGTCGCCGACGCTCGTAATAATTAATCAATTAAACATATGTTCGCTTCGTGCGCGCGTAGAAATCGTATCGATCGCGACAGTACCGTACGGATGACCGCGCTAGTATCGCTCCGAGAAATCGACCGCGATTGGTGCGCATTTGAATTTCGAATGCGCCTCCGCCGCTATAGTGGTGTGAATTCTATATCGAATTATCGAATAACGGTAGCGCGCAGCTGTGACCCACGTGTGCGACTTATCGGTCATTTTCGTTTCGCTACCGAAGCCTCCCCCGATCGCAGCGCCGCTTTGTAAATAGAGCCAGGAAGCGCGTCTCTTTGAATGGGCAGGAGAGAATGGAGGGTCTGCAGCGCGGCTTCACACGTGCAGCATCCCATACAGAAATATCCGCGCGCGCAAGTGTTCGCGTCCAATCATCCCGATGAATAAACGGGGCAGATGCGCGACGCCGTGTATTTTTGGCAGTGAGAACCGTTGAAAAAGTCGGGTTTACGACGTATTCTAATTGCTAAACCCTGGGATCCTATCGATGGGGACTTGCGTGTAGTTAGCGATATTACAGAAAATCGTTGATATCGTTAAATAAAACATTGAACAAGAGGAAATAACACTTTATGTATTTTACTAAACCTAAACTATTTTTGATGTTCATGGCAATTCAATCGTTTTGCATTTTTATTACAAAAAAACGAGAGATTTATGAAAAATCTAAATACCTAAAAATGACTGTTTTTATTGATTTATGGATGTATGGAGATTTTTTAGAATGGATGTTATCGCTACTGTTTATATATTCATTGTGATTGACTGTAGTGGCACTTAAATCATTATCTATTTTCCAGTATTGATGCTTTCAAGCATTGATACTTTCAAGCAGTGCAGGATTTAGGCATAAGCTACACAAGCTATAGCTCAGTGAATAATTATCATAATATATACTTAAATATACTGCAGCAATAGCTCAAATAGGTTAGGTCCTTATCAAATCTGGCATTGAATAATCTCTTATTCTGTAATGGCAACAATATTTAAAAAAATTAAAAATAAGGAAATGACTTGGAAAATAACAATGAGACAAGATCTGTTTTAGCTTCACCGCGACTTAAAGAATTGAATGAATGAAGAAATATTAAAAAAAATCTTTATTGCTTGAAGTACTTTTACGATAAATATATTTTTGTGTATAGATCGACTTATTGCCTAGCTAGACGTTCATTATCTCAGCCAACCCCAAAATAAATAGTTATGCTACAATTTAAAGTAGTTGAAATAAATTAATAAACAATAGTTTTCTGACGTTATTCCACTTTGATATCCAGCAACAGCAACAAGGGCGTTGTGGACATCTGTCGTGTTTATTGTCGTCGATGACTCCCCGGGCGGTCGCTATGTTTTAAAAATTAGTGTGACAATGGGCGCCCGTTGACGATTCGTCGGCCTCGTTGCACGTGCGTGCAATTGACTCCTTTTCATACATTTACTAAATTAATCCACTGCGTCAGCTGCGCGACAGCGGGCGACACTACTGCGGCTTCCGCGCGTCACTTCAATCAATTATATCCACTTTAACAATATTACTACAATCCCACGATATTCTCTATACTACGATACTCTAATAGCAAATAAGGGCGTTGCTACGCTGGTGAATGGTCCAGTACAATAAGCAAAAGTTTTTAAAAACTACGATTATGATTATCTCCTTCTTATTACACAAGCACTAGTAAGTAGCAATTATATTTACAACATTAAAATCTATTTTTTTTTTCAGCCATTTTTAACACGACCATTTTTTTTACAGCACCTATTTTTACACGACTGCCCGACAAAAAATGAGTGTAATGTGTTCAGGGTTCATCTCTGTATGTTTTCCATTTCTTTATTCCATCGTAACTTCTAAACGCTTAAACCGATTTAGAAGTGTGTGGTATTGTTAGAATCGTTATGTCATCCCAAGTGTCATAGGGTACCTTAACTATTCAAATATCAAGTAAGTAGTTGTCTAAATGTCCAAATATCAATAAATTTACATAAATATATCTTGTTTAGTTTCCAATGAAAGGTGTGGTTTAGTGCATTTTGGAAATATACATGTATATATATGGATAAATACATAATCCACAAATATTTCATTTAAAAAACTGTAACAAAAATAATTATAAATACAATAGTTCACTTTATGCAACGGCAGTTGTGTTTTTTTATTCTTTTTAATATATTTAAAGTAATATTTAGAGATGCAGTTATAAAAATATTAGCGCGTATTCCATCAAATCTCTCAGGCACCTACGATCGTTTCACAAAATCGGAACCCCATCCCCAATTCGCGTGACAATACACAAGCGCCGATTGTGCATTGTCGCCCAGTGTATGGGTGCCTTTATTCCCTTCTATCGCAAATGTTCGATTTTTAAATTCATGAACAGAGGCGTTGGTTGTGTTTGGCGGCTAAATGCACAGATGCGCGTACGCAGATGCCCCGCGCAAACACAGGATATTCCCATTATAGAGTCGAGGCGGATGAAATATTCATTTGTTGCCGGTCTGCAAGCGGTCCGATCGTACGTTCTATCAAGTATAAGCACCTACTACAAAACATAGATTCTAGGATGAGCGGCACATAAATCAGTTTTACTACCTTACAGAGAAATGTTTAAACTTGTAATTTTTCTTTAAAAAATTTGTAATTAATATAATATATAATAAGATTATTTAATTGCGATTTAATAGCAATGCGACCGCCTCGATTACTTTAGGAAGAGCTCTGCAGGTTAAAAATCTATCTATATATATATATATATATTTTAAAAATCTCAATTGTGAACCTATCTCTAACTAAACTCACTGATTTTGTACTTTTAATATAATATGTGTTTTTGATTGTTTGAATCTGTACCCAATTCTGTATTTAAAAATATAATATACGTCTGAAAAAGGCAGGTTGTGGCGCACTTAATATTTGTAAAATCCATGTTACTACACCACAATCGCGATAAAATAAATTGATTTGAATTAAACATTTCCCAATGAATCCAGTTTATTGCCTGACGACGATATCTTAACAGCAAACTATACTATGAAATGTGTACGTCCACATGTAGTTACATTAGATAGACAGAATTCGAATGCAATTCCGTCAATTTTATAGCAACGGAAAATGAACCCATTTAGGAATCAAACCCGGAAACTGGTAGCGTAAGCCAGTGGTGTAAAAAGCCATTTTTTTCTTTTTTACCTTATTCCGCCAGCCAATTAGCAAAAGAAATAAAAACATGTGTATATATCGATTCAGTGTTCCTCTAATTTTAACAACGTTAAAATCTGATTTATTCACTGTCAATTAAGTTAATTTTGATATAAATCGATTCATGTCATGATCATAAAACATACTGCAACAAAACATACCTCAGCTCCCAATAAACCTATCGTACTGATTTTAGCATGATTTAAACGTACATTTATTATTCATGAAAATAAAATACTTTCGCTTTGAAAACGCGTGGACTAATATCGCAAAAAAATCCAATTCATCCATGCATGCATTAGCGTCAGATGTCCGCGCATATGTCGCTCCTCTTTTGATTCGGGCCACCATTGATTAGCGATGCTTTTAATAAAAATGACACGGCGGTAGTCGCGTCAGATGGCCTGATAACATCCACCCTTATCACACTTTTAATCATACTCGAGTGGTGTGCTTATTATGCCGGCCAATAAATATGGTTGTTTTCCATTTCGAAGATCGCTTCTTTTCCACCGGAAAACAAACACCACGTGCAGGCAAACATTGTGCGCACGATCTCGCTAAATAATCGCCACATAAGAACCGGCTAATTCCAGTCGACGCACATCAATTGAATGGACTCGATAATCGCCCACTCACGATCTTCGAGAAATCGTCGGCTCAATGACATCTCTCGTCCGAATGTGGATATTTCGCGCACCTGCAATCACTTAGAAACCGCTGACTAATAGTCGGGTAGTAGTGTTTTTTTTCGGTACTGATTTTTCCAGTCACCAAACGTCGATAGGATTATTCAGTGACTAATTGAGGCCACCAGAACCAGAGTGACCTAAGTGACATTTAGGTGATTTTAAGTTTAATGCAAAAAATCATATAAAAATCGTTATTTACAAATTCAGAGTGGCCCAAAATTGTTTTTTTACAAGAAATCACAGATAGCGCTATATGAATAATTTTGTCCTTGTAATGTGCAGTATTATTAGACCACAGTGACCCATATCCACAAAAATGATTTTTTGCATTTGGGCCACTCTGATTCTGGTGGCCTCAATTCTTGGTAGCCAACTTACATTTTGTAGAAGGGTTTTCCGGTGCGTTCAGCTGGAATAGCCCGAAAAACCGAATAAAATAGTGGCCATTTCTTAGCAGACCTAAAAATTAGTCAGATGGTACTTAACATTATAAAGTTAGCTTAGGATGACATCTAGTAGTAATTTGCGATCGTCAAAGCCTTGCCAGAAGCATTTGAAGCGCGTCCGAGTAACGAGCGGGTTTGACGCTTATTAAATGAATTACTCGCAAAAAACAGTGCACACTGCCTAAAGCTTCTCTATGATAACAAACTTTCAAATGATAATCTGTGATAATATCAATTTGTTTTATAAGTTTAACCGCTCGGAAGCCATCCTTCACACGCAAAAAACTGCTCCGCAACTTTTTGGTTGATTTTGTTGATTGATTGATTGATTTTGAACTAACGATATATCTTTTTCATGAATTCCCTCTTGTTACCTAGTAATTAATCTTGTTAGTCATGTATATTATATATTTATATAATATATGTGGGAGCCGGCCGAAACGGTTATCTGTCAACGAAACGCGGATCTGTCAAACCATGCAAAATGCCTATAGGCACTGTCGGCGTCCGACGGGTTAAACGTGTAAAAATAAGGGCGACGTATCCGTAAAACAGATCGTTTTTTTCAGTTTTCAGTTTTAATCCCGCCAGGCTTCGCACCGCATAATCCTTGCCAGACTTGAGATTTCTTGATCAGCATCAATTTCCAGATTTAATTAATTTCACAAACTGGGAAAATAAGTCCTAAAAATATTCACTGCCTCCCGAATCCCGATATACACACGAACCAAATTTCTTATCGTATATTTTCTCTTTGTTACAGACTCCTGAAAAATCAACGCAACCGGACAGGCCGCTCTCCTGCTGAAATCCGGCGACTGAAATCGTGTTTTCATTCAAAGACTTTTAAATATCGCCGAAGGCATCCAGAAGAGCCACCCTCCTCTAAGCCTGGAGAGTTGATCCTAATGTCAGATCTCATCGTTCTTCGTTCGTTCGATACCTATATTGTAAATAGTTTTTTTAAAGGGCTAACGTGATTATTTTCTAATTTTATATTGTTGAATTTGTACCTGTTAATGGTTTTTGTTTTTTTATATAGTACATACTTATAAATAAACTGAATCGCAGCGACACCGCAAAGTCGCCGCAATTTATATAATTTTAGCATTATTCAATCTTCCATTCGATATCAAAGAAAGTGTGGAACACAACACATAGCGAAAAACATATATTTTATTTTATCTTTTCTGAAAAGGAAATTAATTGTAATTTGCATTAACAAATAATTATATAAACGCCCTATGTAAATATGTATCTAGAATAGTCGATTTTTATTCAGACCTCGGTCATCAAGATAAAATGCTTTAATTTGGTTATGAGTTGTTTTTAAATATTTTTAAAATTGTAGATATTGTATAAGTCAAATCACTATAATTATTAAGATTTTTTTTGTAAAAAAAACTCAAATGCGAGTTGGATGTAGAGTGTTGGTTTATATAAACATATAAAAATAAGTCATTAAATGTATGGGTTGTAATATCGTGCCGTGAAGTGACTCCAATTTGAGAAAATATACAAATCGATAATTAATTACTGATTTTTATTTAATTAATTTAGCTACCCCTGATATACCTACTCGAATGATGTTAATGTCCTCTAACAAATAAAAACATCGATGTTCTTTTGTGCGTTTGAGTACCTACTTTTGATGGATAATGACAAAAGCTAATCAATCAATATAAAGTGGTAGCTGCCTGATGTTGATAATATTCTGGCATATATATAGTAGGGCAAATAATATATTGATACGGTTGCTTGTCCTATCTATAAATGCGAAAACAAGCATCTACTAATTAAACCAATCAGAAGATTGCGTGATGTAGTTTGTAATAATTAGCTTGCTATACTAATAGCTCTATCATAGCTCGCCTAGGCACAGGCTTAAATAGGTCTAGTTAGTGGTGCAATGTGCATCAGGTTGTACGGGTGGGTAGTCAAACACATATCGCTATTATTCAAAAGCATATGCATGTACGTCCGTAATTTGTTTTCAAATGTACCCTGTCATTATAATTAGGTATGTACATATTACAAAACATATAATAGATAGAAAGATAGATTTTTTATAGCACATTTTAAAAAGCAAATAATTCAACAGGCGCAGTTATTGCTTAATTTGCATACTCCTACAGCCAACTTCCGTGGAAGTGGAAGATTTATAGAAGGTGCCAATAGAGTAAAATATATGAAAATCATAATAGATAGGTACTAAACAAAACATAATTAAATAACAAAAAAACGCCAATTAAAAAAAAAGAGAATATTCGCAATGAGCTGAGGACGGAAGAGTATGGGATAAGACGAAGAATAACTTTGTTTGGGGGTGACTAAGTTTAGGAATATGAAATGCCTTTTCAAAGACAATTGAATGTTAGAAACCGTAGGTGCGTTTCGGACTTATATAGGAGTTGGTTAACAGTCTAGCTCAATGGCTCTCAAACGGCGGTCAGCGGACTACTGATGGTCCTAAGATAATTAAGTGGTCCGACAAGTTCTAATCATCAAAATAACTGTGGCCAATAATATCATAGCTTCTTACGTGAGATGTCACCAACTTTTCCACACCGAAGGTAATTGGTTTTTGATGTCAATAATAATGGGATGATCGATGGAGTAAAATATAATCATTACTTATTTAAACCATTTTCTGATCCGAAATCACTTCTGGGCTGGCAAGACTCGTAGGTATATTTGGAGATTTAAAATAGATGAGATAAAGTTGTTGACCGAACCGGAAAAATACATGTAATATCTTTTTCTCCTAAAGTATCTAATTTTAAAAGAATTTAATCAAAATGAGGGCAAAATAAAAGTCGAAGATGTGTTGTATATAAGTCAAAATTTTGTTGTAGAAAAACCGTAGTCAATTGGGAATTCAACAGGACGACAAAATCGTTATTTTACCACGGTTGGTTTCCATTTTTTTTCCTGTTTTAACTAGAGAGACTCTACGTCACCAGCCTAATCCATGATAAAACTTGGAAGTAAGGGGATCTCTAGACGATCAAGCATGCTTGTCAAGCATTGCGTCGCGGGCTGGGAGCGGATCGTAAACCGCAAGAAATATGCAAATATTTTTTTTTTATATTTACCAATAATGCCTAATGTTGTAGTTTTATGCCAGTGAGTCACGTCATTCATCAATCAATTACGTCTAATTATCGTGACTCCCTGGTATAAACTACAAAATTAGGCATTTTTGGTCAATATAAAAAAATATATATTTGCATGTTTCCTGCGGTTTACGATTCCTCCCGACAAGCATGCTTGATTGTCTAAAGCAGAGGTACCTACCCAAACTTTCTTAACTCGTAGACCCCTTAGGTTTCTGTTTTCCGATAGACCCCTGCCTGAATTTTCCTGAACTTACTAACATTAAAAGTTTCTTGACGGCTGGAACAGTATACTGATCGCCTACATAGGGTTTTTGGTAATGTGGGCCGGTATAAAAAAAAATAAAATATGTACAATTTTTATTTCTTTATTCCTAAGCGTCCACAACCTTAAAGTACAAATCATTTGTGAAAGCCGCACATAAGTGCACATGTAGCACTATCTCGCTTGATCATTCATGTGGCGCGTTTATCCTACTCGCTCGCACGGATACCCATTGAAGCGCAATTTTTTCACATATTCGCACCTTCCCTCGTTAGTCATGTGCGCTGGCCTCTTCAATCGACTAGTGATGCAATTTGAGTTGGGTGTTGATTTCATTCCGTGATACTTGTGACGCGCGCGTTTGTTTATTGCTATTATTATAATTTTAAAATACTATGCTGTATACAAAATCTGTTTAAAAAGTGATACGACATTATCGGATCGCCTGATTGCTTATGGTGACCTGCCTAGATGGAGTCCACTAACGTGGACTGGACCCCCATTTACATTTCGTGCACCCCGGTTTATGTTTCTCGCTGACATGTACCCCCTGCGAATCGAAATCGACTCCTTGGGGTCCATATAGACCACTTTGGGAATCACTGGTCTAGAGAGTCCCTAAGATATTTTTGCTAAGTGGCCCACGCTGCCATAAAGGTCAAGAACCACTGGCTACCTACATAGCCACACTGCTCAGAACGGTGTAGGAATATATAAATATATTTAAAAAATATATAAAATATAGCACTGCAGTTACAGAAAGTGAACTATTGTACTTATAATTATTTTTATTACGTTTGTTTTATGAAATCATGATTTATGAATTTATCCATATGGATAGATATCTATATAGGTATTTTCGAAATTTATCAATTAGACTTTTTATTTGATAATAAATGTATTTATCTCAAATTATTGACATTTGGCCAATTATTTATATGACATTTGAACAGTTGAGGTAGTGATGGGTGTGATCACGAATAGCAATAACAATAACGTGTGATATTTGCAATCACGAAGAACGCGTTACGAGAATTTGAAAGAACATGCTATTTGAATCACGGCTACGAACAGCACCGCGTTGCCATCACTCGGCGCCGCTACGACGCGACCGATCACGCGTGATTATATGATCAGTGATTGGCCGTTCTCACTGAACGCCGTCGAACGACCGCGCGGCGCGCCACTGAACGATGATCGGTGAATTGAACCGTTCATTTGGTTTCGTTCATTCTTGATGTGATCGGCGATCAGTGGATCAGTGATTTGCCGTTCGTTCTGGGCGAACGCCCGCGCCGGCTGGACGATGACTGATGAGTGGCGCGTTCATTTCGTACGTAACGTGAATTTGGACACTGTTGTCGCATGAATTTGGACACTGTTATCGCTCGTGTCGTAATCGTTCGTGTAAATGAGTTTGCTCATGATTTGTTAAAGCAATAAAATAACATTATTTCAGAAAGACGAACTCGGCTTAGCACCAAAAGAGCAAGAGAGATAATCTTTCTGAACGCTAATTCTTCTAATTACTAATAAATATTAAGCAAATATAATGCGCGTTTCTGTTATCAGTTATCACATTGACGAAACTTTGTTACTTAACGTTTCACAGTACATTTCAGTACAATCACGAAAATCACGAGTAGCAGTTATTATCACGCGTGAAAAAATACCAGTAACGTGATTGTTGCGTGATTTAAAATTGAGAATCACGCCCATCACTAAGTTGAGGTAACCTGTAACAAACGGGACGACATAACGGTTCTAACAATATTACACCATCGATATAATTAGAGGGGATCATATATCGATGTATTACACACTGCTAAATCGGTTTAAGCGTTTAGAAGCTATGGTGGAATTTTAAAAAAACGGAAGACATACATATATGAACCCTGAACACATTACACTCCTTTCGTTCCACTCCGTTCTAGTCGTGTAAAACAGAAGAATTGACAGTGTGAATTGCAATTTTACTAACCTGACGAACGGAGTGGAAGAGAGTGATTTTTTCAGATGTTGTACAGCAGAGAAAGTACCTATTTGTATATTATATACCTACTTACGTATATTTCACATACGAAAAGTTTAAAATAGTCTTTCCACCCATGAACAAAGGAAGATAACGCATTTATCTCATATTTGCTCGATGATAAAGACAGGTCTAATATCAGCATTTGACATCAAACAAATAACCGAGGTTGTGTAGGTAGGTATGAAGGTAATCATAAGTATAAAATTAGAAATGACATGAAAGATGAAGGATCTAACTATTCTCTTTTTACACATCTGCCCAACAAAAAAGGAGTATAATTTCTTCAGGATTAATCTATGTATGTTTTCCGTTTCTTTATTCCACCATAACTTCGAAACGCTTGAAACGATTTAGGAATGTGTAGTATTGTTAGAATCGTTATGTCATCCCGTGTGCTACGGTGCCTTAACTGTTCAGATATCAAGTAAGTAGTTTTCTAAATGTCCAAATGTCTATAAATTATCATAAATAACACAACATACATGTTAAGTGTCAAATGAAATATATGATTGAGTACATTCCGGAAATATACATCTATCTATATGGACGGAAAAACCGGTAACAAAAATAACTATAAATATTTAAACTAAATCAAATCACTTTCTATAACGGTAGTCGTGTTTTTATCCTTTTTAATATATTTTCTTGTTTTTTTAGTTGTTGGCACCTCATAAATGATTCTAGAGTATAAAATTCAGATATGAACTTTTAGCTGTTGCTAATCTGAATTTTGCCTAAAAACCTTAGATGGTATAATGAGCCAGAAACTTTGATTAAAATTATAATCAAAGTTTCTATGATCAAAGTATTTATATAATATCGCTACCTTTCGAATTTATCAAAGAAACCTCTACTAGATACGATCATTTTAATCCTAAATCTGATAGGAATTAACGTAGGACATGCAATATTTCAAAACGTAAGGTTTACATGGCAAAAAAAAATGTTTTAGTTTTTTAGACAGTTAAAAAACTAGCTTACCCTACCGCTTAGGTAATGGGTAATTATGAATTGTATAAAAAAAATAACCTAATCTACCAAAATGTAGGTGTTTGACGCTTCTTTAAATGCCTATATCTCGCTTATTTATTGAGTCCGAAAAAAGATTATTGCAGTTTCGGAATTAGCGTGGTGAAATATAGTCGGGGACGTTATAACACCAATAATATAGAAAACAGCACCATTATTACAATAATACCGGGTTTGCTCTGAATCTCAGAACTTTGTTCTGGCATCGTTAAAAGATCTCCACGTTGGAGTCGCTAGCTGTGCCCCATAGTTTAATGCCGTAAGCACTTACGGTTAAATATTCACCTTATTTATTGAATTATTTTTTAGAATTATAGGTACATAAACAATACTTTAACCAATATATTTAACCAGTACAAATATTACCAATATTTTTACATAATGTATTATTAGAGCTTAATATGCTAAGTATCGCATGCTAAATTCAGTAAAAATGTAATAATATACATGAAATAAAAAAGTAATAATATAAATAACTAGTATTTAAAAAATGAGATCAGTTAACATTATAAAATAATATAAAAACAAATAAAATATTTTATGTACATAGTGGTAGAAAATTAACCAAAAAGTAATAATAACGATTCAGTATGCAATAACAATTCAGTAAAAAAAAGAGATCCCTCAAATTAAAATTTAAAATTAAATTTACAATAAATTTTAGTCTTTAAAAAATAATAAAAACATACGGTTAATTATCAATCCACGTGCCTCGAAATTAGGATTCTAAAATAGATTTAATAGGACTGTGGAAAGACTGATTTGTCTGCCAATAGATAGGACTGTGAAAAGATTGATATGTCTGCCAAATGAGAATGTGATATAAACCATTAATAACTGAAACTTATTAAAAGTTAATCTAATAATTAAGTGCTATAAACTAGCTATAAACAGTTTTTCTTTCTTCGGAAAGGCATGAACCAAATCATACTTTTGAATTTAGCTATCAATTGAATCCTTTTATTTTGGATCTGGTCTTTCCATGTGTTACGTCTAAAAGCATGTCTAAATCTTTGACACAATTCTTGTGGGGTAGCATCTCTTCTCCCAGTTTTACTGCTGGATAGTTGCTCCTCAGCAGAGCGAAAGTGATGTGTTGGGATTTGGATGCACTGACCTTGATTCTCCAACCGTGTCAGCCATTGGTGGACTTAAATCAGTTTCAGTTGGAAAATATCAGAGGCAACTTGCGGGTCAGGGTACCAAAGGTGTCTGTATCGTCAGCTAATGTGGCAGTAGTCACATCTTGAGTTAGATTTGGGTCAGATGTGCATATTGTGTAAGAGGTATTAGATGTGACGAAAATAAATCTTGCGACTAAACTACAATTACCAGCGTATCCTAGATACGGATTCCCGGATCTATTAAGGGTACGAGTACATAGTCATGTTCAATTTCTTCGCTATTTTACAGTGTTTTTTTTTATAAAAACACGGTAGCAAACGGATAAAACAATGCCTTTCAATAGCCTTACAATAGTTTTTTTTTAAATTCGCCTGTTAACCTACTATCGCAGAAACCGTATATTTTTTTAACGGAACGATACAGGTGCGTCAGTCACTCCTAATCAGTCATATAGCCGTAATTATGTTTTCAGATCTTTCATTATCGATAAGTATCATAAACTTTTAAGCCGATTAATTTATTGATCATATCATCATTGCAGCTGGCTGCACCGAATGCACTAAATGCACTCAATTTGCACTCAAAATGGGGAATAATCGATTCATAAAAGCAAAGTCCACTATTTGGTAAATAAACACAAGAACGATAAAGTAAATGCTTTCCGGTTTTGCGATGTAAGAAAAGAAAATAATGATTTGTTTGACAACGACGACGAAAGCCTTATAAGCAATGTAGCTCGCGCCTGCGCTACGACAAAAATATTACAGCGAATAATATATTCCTTGAAGTTTCATTCAAAACGTATCCAAAAATGTTTATAAAATACAAAAAAACGCAAACCGACATATGTTCGTTGTTCTTAGTCTTTAGCTAAGCGTCGTGTGGGTTTCGAGAAAATTTCCTTTTCTACCAAGTACCTACCTATAATATGAAATTTGGTTGAAGTGTTCATTCTTACGCAAATCATGTTTAATATATAATCAAAATTTTATGTCGAAGTTACCGGCACAAAATTTGGATTTTAATAATAAGGGGACGTTCAAGTATTACGTAATGCAATTTGGGGAAAGGGGGCCTGGTAAAACGTTACGATGCATTACAGGGGCTGGAGGGGGGTTCGAACAACACGTTACGTAACATTGTTTTTTTTTATTTAAACAAAACACTAGGGAATTAAAATCTCCCAAGTTGGTAACCCTTTAAAAAATATATAAATATGTTATTTTATTTTAAATTTTATTAGTAAAAAGAAAGCTACAATAGGAGAATGCACGAGAAGAACAATGGAGGATAAAGCCAAAAATGTATGTAAGGACAGGGCCAAGTCAGGAAAACGGCATAATTTAATGTAAGATTAGTAGTAAAAGTTTATTAGGACAAAGTTGAGCCCATTTTAACATATTTTAAACTTAAGTAAATGTTTATTACATTATATGTGATTGTTTATTAAATAACAATATGAATAAATGAAATAAAAAAGGTTTTAAAGGTCTTAAAAAGATCTTTGGTCGCCACTGCCGAAATCTCGCTTAGACAGACCCATACCAATACCATCACATGCTAACTCTTACGTCAGTTTCGCATTGCCGCAAAACGTGTCCCGAATGCAGAGGCGCTGAACCCCCTGGAAGTGGTGACCCGATTAGGAATCAAAATGGCAGGTGTTGTCGCTCACAGTTTAGCTCTCGTACGAGTACAAACACCTGTGCGTCGTGCGTTGATAACGGCACCAACTCGAACCAAATACAACGCATTTCGCAATTTTAGCTAAGTGCAGCGGAACAAAAAGCAGAGATCGTCAACTATTCTACCTAGCCACGCACATAATGGGCCCGATTGCGATTTTTCGTAATCTAATATTGTAAATTAGTGGATGCGAATGAGACAGTGCAATTCTTTAGAGCGGAATATGTAATGATCGATCATCGATTTTCCCACACCAAAACTACCTGTCGAACTAATAGCCATCCGAATGTAATAGAACACGAACACTTAATGCGTACTGACATTCATCTGCTTTTTTTTGGTAATTAGTTTTAACGCAGAAAAGTGAGAGTCGTTCATTTCACATTATATTCTAACGCATTGCCCTGTCCCGTTCACATGAACTAATTTATGATTTTACTTCACGAAGAACTGCAATCGAGCCCAATAATAATTATATTATATAACCAAGGATAGTTCGGAAGTAGAGTCCACAAGATTTGCATCAAACAAACTCAGCCTTTTGTCTACGACAACTTTTGATGAACTTTTCTACTCGCAGAGATACAATATCTACATCTATTATGATTTGGCTTGGATACTAAAAGCATAAAGTTTTTGGGGGTGGTGACAGTGACCTGACATGGGGGACCCGTCTGAACTATGCGGCAGTAGAACAGTCATCTGCTTGTTTTGCTGTAGCTACGGTAAGGAAACTGATTTGTACAACCGACTGAGATCAGTCCGTCTATTTTGTATTATGTGAGCCATACTTGAAGTACGGCATACAGTTATGGGGTACCGCTCCCTTTGTAGGAAAAATGTTTATCCTTCAAAGGAGACTGTAAGAGCTACTGTAGGGGTACAAGAGACTGAATCTTGCCGCCCTTTATTTAAAAAGTTGCAAATATATACTTGACTTTTCAGTATCCATTAGCAAGACTTTCATACAACGAACTTCAGCATATAATATGATACACGAAACTATGACGAGTCTTGCTATGCTGTAGCAGATATAAAAATAAGAAAAGATACACTTCAAGATTTTTTATTTTATTTTGTACGTTATTTGTCCCACCTATATTTTTAATTTTACTTTTATGCAACTTTAACGCAGATGAATAATGTATGTAATTCTTTATGAACACGTTAATATAGTTGATTTGATTAGTAGGTGGTAAAATTCTAGCATTTAAAACTTGGGCATACACGCTTGGTTATTAAATAGTTTACTTCGACTTTTGCGATGATCAGTTGTTAATTGTGAATAATCCTACTGGACTTATTGTGAATGATGAATAAGTAATTACTTACCCAACTGGATTAAGTAACTACTCATACATCAATCCCCATTTCCTTGACTATCTGCATTATTATGAAACTTTAAAGTCGTGCTACACTTTTGTCAGTACAAAAAGCTCGGTTCAGGGCTACAAAAGTCTCTCATTCGGTTTCGGGGAGGTTATGTTTATTTGAAGGTAACACAGAAAGTATCATGCGACGATTTTCAGACGTTTTTAAAAGGTCTGTAAACATCCTCGTTTTGCGCCGCAACAGACGCAAATTAGTAACATATGATATAACATATATTTTATGGTATATTGGGGATGGGTCAGGTCCCATACATTTTTTCTCATTCTCTTACACTAAAATAAAAATTAAATTCGGTTAAACAGTTAAACAATATTAAAAACGACAAATTAGAATTGCAATATCTTAAAACAGTCCTAGTGACTGTACCTACCTACTGTTGCGAGCGCGGCATCAAAGAAATATTTTAATGTCATGCTTTATTCATGGACAACACTGAAATCTGGCTGTCAAACTATATAACCAGTAAATTGCACGTTTTCATTCCTTTTCTCAAGAAACGGTTTCAAATGTCCGTCCCCTCCCCCCTGAAAACTTTTTACTTTCAAGAAATATACAGCAATATGCAGCATTACTACAAATAATCAACTTATAGCTAATGATATTTGTAGAGTTTTTTTAATACTATTTATGTGCAAATTAAAAAATAAACGAAATATAGTAAAACGTAATGGAAAAAGACATTTAGAAACGAAGAAATTATAAAAAATAGATACGTATTATAAAAAAAAAGATTAAAAAACGTTACATTTGTGTTTGCGTTTGTTATTTCTAAAATTATCTCCTTGTCTCTATATTCTAATCATATCTCTGTGTGTCTGTGATGTGTAAGTGTTTGTATATGAGGCTGTGTGAGGTTGTGTGTGATGGTGATGGTATGAGGGTGTATGTAATGTAGGTACATAAGCTTGATAAAATAATTTTTAATATTTATTTTTCAGTTGTTCGCGTACTCCTTCTACAAAATTCTTTTTAATATTGTGATTATCTGTTTGTGTATATCCAACATATTGTAAGTTTTTGTTATAATAGTGCATAACATGTAATAATAGAGATACGACAACATATTTAGTGTTGGTAAGTGCATGTCTTGGATCTATGTGGACTAGCTGATTCAGAATGGACATTTTTTTATATGAGTCTCTCTTTGGGCATTTTGTACATGATTTACATCTGATACTTCTCGCCGACTTTCTAGCGTCTCTAAGCAGTAATGCTGAATGCCCTCAGAATCTGATTCGACCTTGGCAAAGGTGCAAAAATCTGAATGTCGAACCTATCGTTTTTTAATTCGCTCAATTCATACCTTAAATGTGTCATATGGAGGGGACAACATGATGGTAGCGAATTCTAATGTACTATGAATAATATAAATTGTCTTGAGAGAGGTGGTCCTACATGGAATCTCTGCGGAACTCCAGATACTACTTCAAAAATACTTGATTGTTTTTTTCTACTTTGATATGAAGTTCCATAAGCAATATTTGTGTCTCCCTATAATCGTTTTGTTTCTTATTATTGTGCTTCTCTACCGCCAATGTTCATTATTGTATTGAGCTTGTTTAAACGAGCAGGAGAGAATGACACGATCCAAAGCATTGTAGAAGTCCGTCAGCAATTCGGACCTATGATGTTTGCTCGCGTACCGCGCGCAGTCAACCCCTGCTTTTCGCCCGCCCGCCCGCACGAATTCGCGATTAAATAAATACACTTGCTCCGTTAATTTCAAAACACCAAACGGGAAAGTCATGATGACCCTCTTTTCCAAAGTAAGTACGATAAGAGATTGTTGTTAACAGTTATCATTGATTGCAATGGTACGTTAGATAATCATCATCATCATTATCATTAGCGCTACAACTTATTGAGGGCCTTGGCTGTGTCAGGGATCTTCACTTAATCCTGGACTTTGGTTTTCCAGTTATATAGAATCCAGATGAGGATCTTTATATCACCATGTTTAAAAACATCAAAAATATTTTGTACGCTTTGTATATTTCAAGCAATACGGATATTATCCCTACTTATACCCTACTATTTTTTTACTAGGGATGGTGGGCTATAATTCCCTTAAATTGCGTAGAGAAATGCTCACAACAGCCTACCTTTTTTTAGCTGGTCCGGGACAACGTTGATAATCCTAGCATGCTAGCGAAGGTTTGTCTCTTTGTTCCGGATAATTATAATCGAGCACGATCTCATACTCTATTTGCGGAGCCGTTCTCGCGAACCAACTTAAGTCGATGGAGTCTTCTTACGAGTGCCTTGCGACAGATAAATGCGTTGTGTTCGGCAGTGTCAGACCTGGTCATTTTTACAGTGAGATCACATCTCTTCAAGGCATGGGCATTGCGCTACCTGTTCACATTAAAATAAAATGATTTTTTTATTGTTTTATTGTTTTATGTATTCTGTTACTTTCGCTATTTTTAATGCTTCTACTTGCATATTTAATGCCTATTTAAAACATGATTATGTACTAAAAATAATTGAAATGTTTATATTTATATTTATATTACATCTCAACGAATTGGTGTTGTAATGTTGATTTGTTAAATAAATAAAATAAAATAAAATAAATAAAAAAATATTTAGGTCTTTGACGACAGAATCAATCCATAGCAGTTCTGGACGTCCGAATTTTACGTTCCCTTCAGGTTATATATACTATTTCCATCCTTTCCACATGCCCTAGCCTGCTGGTTTTCGGAAATTTCAAAACATACCCATTATTATACAGGTTATTCAGTTCTTTGTTTGTTCATCTTCACTATACGTTATCTTCCTTCAATGCACCTAAGATCCTGCGTAGTATTTGCGTTCAAAGACTTCTATGAATATAGTGCTTTTTCATTCGCTGTGGTGGATTTGATGTTTCTGAAGCTTAGGTCTGGTCTGATGAGTGTCTTGTAGAGAGGTTTGCTTTCGTCCTCTGGCATAGCAGACGGGAATTCATTTCTGACGACCTACTTGCCCTCTTTTCTTATGTCGTTGTCGCTTGTAAATATGTGAGATATGTGAATTTCGTTGACGCTAGTAGCGGAAAACATTTAGAAGGTATTTTTGTAAATATTTTTTTGAAATTAGCACTTTATCTAATCGTAGAAAGACCTAGCCCTATGCCGTTGCTACAGTTATCTATAAACTCGTATACATGCCTAAGGCCAATCAGCACTAATTTGACTTTAATTTGTTTCGAACGATAGCTATACATAGTAGGTAAGTACTTATATACCCGCAATTACCGTATCTAACAGCTTCGGATATTCTAAGTAAAGTGATATATAATTAGCGGTTCGACACCTGCAGTGTCTACTTTGAAAACAACTTTAGTGACAACGTTCTTGAGCCACTGAGTCACTTCTGTGAATTGTTTTAACTTAAAACATTAGGTGTAAAATAGCAAGAAATTTCAAATTATCCCTAGCATGAGAGATTTCGCCATCTTTTAACGAGAATGGCCGATTTATTAGCAGCCACACACAGAAATCCGGGTCAATGGGCCCGGCTCTTCGATCTAAAAGACGCAAAGAGCTTTCCATCATAACTATGTACATAGATTCACGCTTTGTAATGTATTTTTTTGTTGGTATGAAATTTTATTGCACTTGGGGACAGTTATGTTTATAAAATAGTTCACGTAGGCAGTCAGTCATGTTTTTACATGACTGTAATGTATGATGAGTGTTCAGGGTTCATGTATGTAGTTTTCCATTTCTTTATATCACTATAACTTCTAAACGCTTGAACCGATTTAGTCGTGTGTGTTATTGTAAGAATTGTTATGTCATCCCTAGTGTCACAGCGTCATAGGGTACCTAAACTGTACAATGTCATAGGGTATCTAAACTTGTTAAGTAAATAATGGTCAAAATGTTCAAATGTTTATAAATTAAGATAAATGTATCGTGTTTAATAATCAAATGAAAGGTCTGATTGAGTACATGTGCATTCCAAAAATTGTGTCTATATGGATAAATACGTAAACATCAAATATTTCACAAATAAATGTTTTATTACTTAATCATCGACTAAGTGCGGCGGCGGATGCGCGCGAACGTTTCGGCCACATTTTTATTAAAATATTGCTCATTGTTCGCTCTTTGTATCTTCCAATATGCCCCCGCTGTGTTGGTCACCCTTTGACCTTTATACTACCCTGGAGGACAAGCAGTCTTATCGGTGCGCCTGCACTTAAAGCTGAACACCTGCGTGCCTCGAGTACTCGAAGATAAGCTATCATTATCAGTGTGATTTACAAGAAAATAGGCGCACATAGGAAAATGGAAAACATACTTTGCAATGCCTCATTTTAAGCCGGAAATTCCTGTTACTGGATACACACTGTAATCATAGATTCCCACTGCACATATGTACAAGAATGTAAAAGAATCTGTGACAACTGCAGTCAACGATACTTATTTACATAGTTAGATATCGAGTTAGGGTATGTTTGTATTTATTGAAATGTTTAGACGATATTTTTATTCCGTAGTGACATGAAACTTAGCATAGCGTTAGATCACTGTACTGTACAGGGTTTGAAAACATGATTAATATGAAAGCTATTGTGATTTAATTAATTTTAGTCGTATCAAAGAACAAAGATCTAAACCCCAGAATCAAACTGTCAGGTTCGGATTTAGAGCGAGTCCGGCAGTATAAATACCTCGGTGCGTGGGTAATCGAAGAATAAGACTGCGAACAAGAATTTCGTACCCGGATTGAAATCGCCCGAGCATCCTTTAAGAAAATGGAAAAGGTAATATGCGTTCGGAAACTTGACATCAGCTCCGAATACGAATTCTCCATTGCTATGTGTGGCCTGTGGTGTTTTATGGTAGTGAAGCTTCGACCCTGAAAGCTGACACTCAGAAGCGTCTCGAAGCATTTGAGATTTGGTGCTCCGTAGAATGCTCCGCATTGCATTAGCTGGATCCAGAGATTTCCCAATATTAGAGTACTACAACTTGTCGGTAGAGATCGCGAACTTTTACCCATAATCAAGCAAAGTAAAGTGGCGTAACTAGGCCACGTGCTGAAACATGAGCAATACCAACTGCTTCAGCTCATTATTATGGGGAAAGTTTGCGGTAAACGACGGGCTGGAAGAAGGAAAAAGTCTTGGCTCCCCAACATCCGATAGTGAACAAACAACTCAAGCGTAGAAGAACTATTTCGCTTGGCCCAAGACAGGGAAAAATCACAGAGCTGACATCCAACCTCCTGTAGGAGAGGAAAGATAAGAAAATGAAGAAAGAGCAATCGATTATTTTTCATTTAACTTAAGATAATTTAGATTGTTTTAAGCTTATATTTTTTCTAAAACACATACTCAATCTGCACCCTGTATGATCTACTTTGGTAATAATTATGACGCTGCGACTTTTTATTTGCGAGTAATATCTATACTTTGCGCGTTTTGTATGAAGAACTATCTATTTAGCTCGCTTTGAGCCTAAACTGGCTCGATCCCGTTTTAACTTACTGGGCCTTCAATGGGCGAATCCGTATATTACATAACGTATTATAAAGATATTCTCGACTTCCCGTCCACCCCATATGCAAAATAAAGTAACATATTTGTTTGATATTCTTTGATAGCAGGAGGCAAGTGAAGACAACACATAGTTTTCAGTCTCGAGACCCAGGTTTTTCTTTATTTTACAAAGTAGCAACGAATTTTGTATATTTTATTCCTCACATTTAGAATTTTACGAAGATTGTTCAGATTTTCTATGCTTTTTTTTATATATCGGCGCTCCCTTGGGTATCTAAATAAATATTTCATGCTTGGGTTGCCTTTTGGGCCGGCCCTATCTCTTGACACATATGATAGGGCGATGTCATCTTATTTTCCGCTATGCTCATGCGAAACGATTTATCAGATAAAACT
This sequence comes from Micropterix aruncella, assembly GCA_944548615.1. Classification (NCBI taxonomy): domain Eukaryota; kingdom Metazoa; phylum Arthropoda; class Insecta; order Lepidoptera; family Micropterigidae; genus Micropterix; species Micropterix aruncella. The sequence goes on along the minus strand of OX155960.1, from coordinate 28,533,188 downwards.
TGTTTCTCAAGTGTTTTGTTATTAGGCGTCATGCAATTTGAAGTGGCCGAAACGCGAGTACAGGTGCACTCGATTCGCACTCACCTATGAACATTTTACGGAATTTCGTTGACAATCAATCATCAGGACGAAAATATCGATGATTTTAATCGCCTGCAGGTGTTTGTACTGAATGCACTCAACTGAAAATTTTGTATTCATAGTCATGCGGATCGAGGGAAATTCCCGAGATTTTGGTGGTTTCAAGGACGTTATTTCACATTTCTGGCATGTGACTGATACTCCCGCAACAATGACTTATTTATACCAGACTTATTTAGATGACTTCCTAAATTTCACATCATATAATGTAGAATGTTATAATAATTTTATTAACAGGAAAATGTATCATAAAAAAAACGCTAATGGATTAGTCTTATTTTTATTGCCACATTAAGTTCAAGTGTCAAATAAATACCGGCAATTGTACAGTAAAATTTTAAATGTCGGCTTAATAATACAAATTTATTATTCTGTTCTCTTTAAAATACATAGTATCCCTTTGATACTATAAATAAATAAAGTATCAAACTCGTACATACGATAACGATCAATCTAGTCGAAAGACTTCTTGTTGAGTATCTGATATGAGCATTTTCTTATATGGCCTTCAGATCCCTCTGAGAATTATGTTTTATACCTTAAAAGGTCTGAAAATATCTTCCACGGGGGAAACCAGGGAAATATCTGGTGAATTCGGCGCGGCGCGGTGGTTGAAGACGTAAATTTTAGTTTTTTGGCAAATTTTCGTGAACAAGTGTCGATGATACGTTATCGTAGTAGTGCGATATTCAAGACTTGTAGTTCCACAAATCTGCCCTTTTAGGGCGAACGTTAATTCGCAGTCACCTCATAACAACCAAAAAAATATTTTAATTGACTGTTTGCCCTTCTGTAGTACAAGATGGACTTTAGAGTGGAAAACACCCCGATAATCAAACAATATGGCCAACTGTTTTTGACGTGACAACGTCTTATAAATCGATGGAGACTGCTGCACGCACGAAAAAACATGACTCATGCGGCGTTACCTCGCTCTGAGGCGTTCCATTTATTATATTTATTATTCAATATAAATGCTGCCATCTACCGGTTGCGACAAGAATTATTTACTAACCTCAGTCTAAAATAGTACGAATGAAAATCACTAGATTGATTTAAATTCTTGAAGTAATTTTATATGTATTCTTGATATACGGAATGTTATTACTGAACGGACAATTTCCTTGTGGGTACAACGAAGTGCAACGAAGTAAGCAACTTTTATTTTTTTTTAAATTAAAGATTATGAAAAGCTATCATTACGATGCGCTATCTAGCGGTTGGTAAAATGTCGCTGATATTGTTTATTTACGACGTATTACCTACCGCTAGATGGCGCAGCGTGCTCAAACGCTTCTCAAACCGTTATTTAACAGTTTGAGATTTCAAACTTTCAAATTAAAAAAAAAACAATAAACTTTAAACAATAAACAATTATACAATTATACTGCTATACAATAATACATTTACATGTTGTAGTCAAATCGGTGAGTATAAAAGCATATATTTTTGGGTGTTTGTAATAAACAATATCAGAATCTTAAATGAAACTGCTTCAAATGCAACCATTCCATCAGTATTTTCTTATGACGTTGTCACGTTCAACTATCGTCAGTAAACCGACTTTACAGACAACCGATTTTTTTTTCGGATTCGGCTCGCTGTCAAATCGCTATTCTGGAGCTTCAAACCTATATCGTTCGGTTCGCTCACCCCTCATGATGCGTTTCAGGTATGTTGGGTCCGAATTGCCTGGTTTAAGCGCACCTTGAACAACCCCTTTGCGATGACCTCTCCGAACAACAAAACGCAGAGCACACTTGAGGTTGACTACCCTAACAATCATCTGGAAACAAACCAATTGACAGATAGCGCCGGAACTCTATGCGACAATTAAATAAATTACTACCAATTAACAGCATTTTTATTTATGCATAGCTTATACGTACGTGGCATTTTAAAATTAATAATTTACGTATTTATTTAACAGTATGTATATGTATAAACAAATTTGATATGCATACTTAAATGAAAAATAATATGTTTCTGCAATAATATTATAAAATTAAATTACCATTATTAATCGTAAAATCGTTGTTAGTTTCAGCAGCTCCAGTAAACTTCCATGGGAATTCTCTGTTTAGGCATATCGCATTTCGCAAAAAAATCGATTAATCGCAAGATGGTATTATAATGATAACCAATTTCGACGTATGATTAAATATTTTGGGCAAATTGCGCGTCTATTAATTATAATCTACCCTGTCATATCTATATCTGCCTGAATTACTTTTTACTTACTTAATTGAAAGTTATTTAATGCAATCAATCGCCTACGGAGGTTAATCATGTTATATGCTAACCTGATCAAAAAATTAAGATACCTACTTTACATTGTATGACATCATTATATAATCGTGGAGCTCTTAAGATTATGGCTCTTATTTTGGCACAGCCTTGAAATTTTAATATCTTTGACCCGAATCAACTATATAGAGTTGTCAACTACAACGAGCGAACCCGTCACCTCAGGAAGTGTTAACGATTAGTCGTTCTCTCTCCCGTGAAGTGAACGCAGAAGACTTGGACAAAACAATCCACCACCAAGCTCGGCCACATGCCCGCAAGAGGCCAACAGCCGGGTGAACAACCGATGGTCGTTTCAAGAGCAGTCACCGTAAGGTCCGCAACTACCCCCACTCTATAGGAAATAGTACTGCTTCCAGACTCCCCCGACTGTTAGTCAGAGTGCACAGTCGATTGGCTTACGCCGCACGGTGCGCAGACCGCCCAGGAGCGCCAGAAGGTTGATTCCCAGGGGAAACTAACCCTAAGGCCAGAGTCCTACCCAGGCTCGCACTTCATGCGTGGAGGCCGCCGGATGGGTGTTGACCCGTGAGTGTGACCAACCCTGAACAGAATAAGTCTTAATGGCCAACTCAACAAGGGCCCATTAGCTCCCGAATCAACTATCGATCCATGCTTGGCTTGCAGTATTTCCCCATTAATGCAAACGTGATCTATAACTCCGAAACATATGCATCACCACTCATTTGGCCAGTTTAAATATCTTTTTAAAATATTTTATTCTCTCGAAAATAGATAATGTGTACATTGAAGAAGTGACTAATATATGGATTACAGTCTGCTTTTAGCAAAAGTGGCTGAAAATCAGAGAGAGAAAAAACTTGCACATCTTCTATATAACGGTATTTATAATCCCACTTCTCCCTCATATCTTAAGAAAGGCTTTCGTTGCCTTGGTGGCAATGGTCTACCATTTCGGTCACATAAGGATAACATCTAATTCATTCATCTTCAAACCCAATTTTTTATACTTACTTCTTCGCAATTCACGCGGCCAACTATTTAATAGAATACCAATATAATTACGGCTATGGAACCACCTACATTCTGTCATAAGAAGTTAATCTTCCATTTTCTCTTTCAAATCTTCATTTAAAAAGATCTGTCATCCCTCAAACCATATTCTCTGTAGCGTGTATCTATCAATCCGACTTGATCCACGCTTCGTCACTAAAACGATTAATAGACACGAAAACGCAGAATTTATGAATTGCTAAGGGCACAAATTTCAATTTGGGCTGCTACTCTTTCCTTCATACAGTTTAGGGAGACAGGGATAGATAGAGATGTCTGTCCATTTTTTTAATAAGTGCAGCAGCCATGTCATGGTGATACTCTGAACAGGCTATCATAATTGAAAGCGTATACATTCCTAACACAATATTTAACTTAACATTCCTAACACAATATTATTAACCTACCATATATTTATGATTATTATTATTTATGATTATTTTATATTATTATTATTATTATCACATACCTTTTTAGATAATTTGAAATTTTATTTTTTACAAAAATTTTACTTTACTTGATTTTATCTTCACGGCATTCTTCAACGAAATTTTTTATTTAGCATTAGGCAGTACTTAATTATATGATTCTGAGCCTACCTTAGTGCGGACGTCTCGTGCGATCCAGTTAGGTTTAATTCATTTGTAACTGATACTATGATTTTTTGCAAAATAAAGAATTTGAATTTGAATACAAAATTGTATGTATGCGGTGTTGACCGTTAAGGAGTTCCCTCTTTGGAAGCTAACCCTGGGTGACACAGTCCATGGTGAAACTTAGAACGCGCTGTCGTAATTCAATACAAATACAAAATTTTGTGTCAGTAATGTTAACCGTTGAGAAGTTCCCTTCGTCGGGAGCCAATCCTGGGTGCAGCAGCCATGTCATGATAAAATTTAGAACGGACTACCATAACTCAATGAGTATACAAAATTTGGGGTCTGTGCTGTTGACTGTTGAGGAGTTCCCTCGTCGGGAGCCAACCCAGGGTGTAGAATCAGGTCATGCTTATCATAAAAATAAATGAATTGTCATCAGAATTGAACCAACTTGTAAATTTTCAATTTCGTATAATAATATTTGAGGAGTTCCCTCAATTCCCCATGGATACCATCATCAGAACGGATTTTGATAAAAATGGGACCAATCTGTAAGCATATTCTTTCGAATAAAAAGAGAATTTTTGAAATCGGTTCATAAAAAAACATTAAAAAAAAGGTTCGTAAAAAACATTAAAAAAAAAGATGCAACCGAATTGATAACCTCCTCCTTTTTTCGAAGTCGGTTAAAGATCGCAATCATAATTATAGTACGAAAGCGACGTTATATTTTATATAATATTTATGTGTCCAGCCATGGTTCATAATAATCCTTTTGTAGAGTTTTGATTTATTTTTAAAATATGTACCTAGCAGACTTTTTTACTATTTCCTTAATATTAGTCTAAAATCATTTTAAAACAATATTAAAAGAGTTATATAAAAACACAATAAATATAGAAAATGTGGAAATTACAATAATTGAAATAATCAAGAAATTAAATATTTAATTAATATAATTTCCAATTCAAAATGAAGCCAAAAAAAATATTCGCCGAAGACAGTCTAGGACCTAACCTTTCCTTTTATAAATCTGTTTATGTTTTAAATTTACAGTGAGATACAATTAAAAACATAAGATATGTTTATCAAACAGATGCAGAAACATGGACGTTGTATACCCACTTATATCGCAATGCGGTCACATTTTGAGGCCGTCTAAATTTATACAAAATAGCAAAGTTATCTGCCTCGTGGTTCTTGGTTATAGGCCATAAAAATATTATCGCAAAGTACTCGTATTTGAATGCCTTATCACGAAAGCCGCAACGCATTAAAATTTGTACGTGGCTCAACATACGACATTTTGTTTCCGACTTTACGATCCTTCCCAGCGCAGCAACCTACGCGATTTTACTGCCTTTTGTTTCCCAGGAACGACCGACACACATACGAGTTATGGCTTATGACTCCTCGGCGCATGAGACTCTGAGGTGGGCATGACGTATGAATGAACGTAGAAGTGGTGATTTAGCAGTTAGACTAAGTTACGAGTTATGAGATATGTACGACAGATATGAGTTATATGACATATGAGTATACAGATATGAGTTATGAGATACGTACATATATACGACATGCGGATAAAATATACATAATCAAAAACACTTAATTTTAAGTGTATATCCAAAAAAATCCGTACCTAGCGAAGATAACCTGGAGATAGAAAAATTGGTGGAGGTCACTTTATCACGAGGAGGTGTAAAGTCGATGATTTAAAATATAAGTCGAATCTTAAAAGTAAGACAAAAACGGTTTTTACCGCGTGAAATTTGTAGCGCATCGTTTCGGCGATGTTAGGTACACCGGCTCCGTTATCCAGGATAGACTCAATCTCAGTCCGCTCTAATATGGACAACTTCGGTTGTAACATCACCAAAACGTCGGGTGCTACAATATTTACGAGTTAAAAAAACCACGTGTGGCAAAGAGAAAGCTGTAGCCTGACTAGTTTGTTACACGATAGTCCAACAAAAAAGGAGTGTAATGTGTTCAGGGTTCATCTATGTATATTTTCCGTTTCTTTATTCCACTATGTGTTCTAAACGCTTGGATAGATTAAGTGTATGGTATCGTTATAATCGTTATATCGTCCCAAATATCATAGAGTACTTTAACCGTACAAATATCAAGTAAGTATTTGTCTAAATGTCCAAATGACAATAAATTAACATAAATATATCGTGTTTAGTGTCAAATGAAAGGTCTGATTGAGTACATTCCGGAAACATACATCTATCTATATGGATTAATACGTAAACCACAAATATTTCATAAAAAACACGTAATTAAAATAATTATAAATACAATAGCCAACTTTCTGTAAGGGCAATCTTGATTTTTAAATATTTTTAATATATTTATTTGTTAGTTGTTTATACCCTGTATGGTATCGTCCCACCTTAATGTGTCTTGACAATTATTTTTCAGGCGGCCGCCTTTTTTATAAAATTACGTGGTAGTACTCGGGCGGTCACCCATCCAATTACTGACCACGCCCGAAGCTGCTTAGCTTCTGTGATCTAGCGGGAACCAGTATTTCAACGCGGCTACAGACGTTACCACAGTCACGGTAGTGACTGAATAGGATAATAGGTAATCATCGCCAGTGACACGATAAATGCGATAGTATCGATTTCCGAAAGTTGCATGTCTAGTGAGGTGGTGCTACAGAGAGCGTATTGCCGTGGATAATTCGGAGTGACGTGTAACCTTTCATGCCGTTCGCGTTTTGACATCACTTCGACGTGGTGCATTATTTAATGGTGCTTCGTGAACTCTTCACAATTCTACGCTCGGCCTTTCGATAAATAGAAGGATAATATTATGGGGGCCTGCACACTTTGCAACACTTTGGACTATTTTAAAATTATCTCCAAAATTCCTAAAGGGACAAGAATTTTCATTGATCGACAAACTGAAGAAAGTCTGGAAAACATTTGTTACGGTTTGCAATGTACTGGAACACCAGTTCTGAGTCCCACATCTGATATGGGCCTCTTCTGCACGCTGCAACCTCTCATTTTATCGGGGAGTTCTTCGTTCCAAAGCGTGCACATGCACGTGTAAGTAAATCTGAAATAGAGGTAGGTACATCTGCTAGCTTATAATAACTATTTTGATTTTTTTAATTATTTTTTATTTTATAAAATAAACCAGTTTTTAGGTATCCCTACTCTTGGCATAGTCAAATTCTTTATACAAGATAATGTGTTATACCATATGTGGTATAAATATTTTTTAAACAGATTGAATATTTTTTAAAACTGAAAAACAATCATTAAATAAATTTACAATAAATAGATAAGGTCATTTAAAAAACTATTTTAGGTGCTAAAATACCTAAGTAGGTATAGATGAAAAATACAAATAGTCAAAATATAAAAACGAATAGTCAGTTATAAAATAGTCAAATCAGAAATATCACAATTATAAGATTACAAATAGAAATGTCTCAAAAGAAATAGTCAATACAAATTTTATTAATATAATCCATCTCCAATTATCAATATATATATATATATATATATATATATATATATATATATATATATATATATATATATATATATATATATATATATATATATATATATATATATATATATATATATATATATATATATATATATATATATATATATATATATATATATATATATATATATATATATATATATATATATATATATATATATATATATATATATATATATATATATATATATATATATATATATATATATATATATATATATATATATATATATATATATATATATATATATATATATATATATATATATATATATATATATATATATATATATATATATATATATATATATATATATATATATATATATATATATATATATATATATATATATATATATATATATATATATATATATATATATATATATATATATATATATATATGTATATATGTATATATATATATATATATATATATATATATATATATATATATATATATATATATATATATATATATATATATATATATATATATATATATATATATATATATATATATATATATATATATATATATATATATATATATATATATAGACAAGATTTTTTTTTTACATATATTGTATTATAATAAAAGTAATCATGAAAGATTAGGAAAGTAGGTAGCTAAGTTGACTAATAATGTTTCTTGGTAATTATTTATTTTATATGCACCAATGCACATGGAAAGAGTCTTGATTTTTTCCATGTAAATCCGATTTTCATTTGATACTGATACTGATACTATAACAACCATATTATTACAGATTCTTTTATCGTCACAAACTGGTAGTCATGTACTACCTAGCAATACATAAGATTTCGTTACATATACCTACTGTACACAAGATTTCGTTACATATACCTACTGCAAATAGAATACATTTACATTGCATAATTACATACGCATGTTGATATGTATTAACACTAGCGGAATCATATTATAGCAATATGGTGATTGGGCAAAAATGGTATTTTTTTTCTAGAGCGCCGCAGCCGATAAAAACAACAGAATGTTAATATTAACGATGTATCAGTGTTCAGTTGTGAGTTGTAAGAGCATAATTTATTACATAATAATTTCTTAATTCGGCATATTTCTTTTTTCTCTAAATTGTAAAAATAAGTTACTTCTTCGTATCTTATTGAACCCGTTTTAAAATAAATAAAAATTTATTAAATGGCTGTTACTGAAAATCAAAGGTATCGTAATGCAAGACAGAGTTATTATGCTTCATACTTCTCAAATTCTGAAATTGATGTCATCTATATAACAGTATCTACTATGTAGGTATATTTTTGTTTCAAAATCTAGCCAAATTTGGGTCATCATACGACGTCACCTCAACGCATTTATGCCAGCCACGAAAATTTCAAAACGTTAATATGAGTTATATAAATATTTTTGAAGTTAATAGTTATCGTTCCGCACTACCTTTGGGTTATTGTTCAAAAAGTATGTAGGTAAATCATTGTTTTTTTTTTCATTAGATTTTTCAATAACAATACTTGTTTAAAATATACCAGACAAAATATATAACGGTTTTATATACATTTGTACCTATATATATAATTGCGAAATTTCACAATGAGCGGGTTTATTATCTTTCGACAATCTCTTCAAACAACCCTACTATGAAGTGTTTAATGCATGTGTGCGTGTAACATGTGTCTAAGTGTGTGTCTTGTTATTGCTTTCGATGGACAGAATTGCAATGCAATTCCGTTAATTTTATCCTAACGGAAAATGGTGACCCAGCCGGGAATCGAACCCGGGATCTTGTTAGAGCTTCATTCGACTATCTCTGAAAGTATCGGACATATATTCGAATTTTAAAATACTTAGTGAATACAACATACATCACTGCCTCTTATTTCTGACCCAGTGGACATTGTTATGACAAAGATCGCGGCCTCTAAATATGTACTTTCTAGTAAATCACGTATTTGAATGGATGGAAGCGATTTAGGTCCCAACCCATGATGCAGTTGAGCGGAAGTGACGCCTCAGGCTCTTTGGTCTGATGCGCTGCGCAGCCAACCGACTCCGAGGATGCAAAGAGCCATTGTTGTTTGGTCTGTCAAACAGGGACGCTTATCGCTGTCCCGCTCTCGTACTGGCGCCGCGCGCCGTGACGGATGCGCCCACAGACCGCCTCAGTAGGCACGTCATTACCTGAATGAGAGCTAAGGGCAAATCTACGACTCAATAGATACATTTAACTGCCAGGCATCTCAGACTGGTCAGTTTGTTTATTTGCTTTCTACTCTTTATTGTGACATTTCACAATAGGCGCTTTTATTATCATACGCCAATCTCTTACAGTAAAGCCTACTATAAAATGTATATATGTATATGGGCGTGTAACATGTGTGTAAGTGTGTGTCTTGTTATTGCAATCGATCGACAGAATTGAAACGCATTAATTTGATCCCAAAGGAAAATGGTGTCCCAGCCGGGAATCGAACCCGGGACCATATAATGTAAGATCAGGCGACCTAACCACTCGGCCACCGGGTTCGATTTTAAAGTGATTAGGGCCAGCCTGCGCCGATTAAGTCACATTCCATACATTCGACATCCTTCCGTGAACGTCTCCCTATCTAAAAGTACGGGCTGGAAGACTGCACAGATCACGTCGCACGTTTGCACAATCCGGTCAAGAGATCGTATCGCTCGCAAAACGAATGGACTTTTCAGTCGCTCTTCAAAATAATAGGTGGTAGAGGCGGAAGGGACAGGGTGGGGATATTTTTGTCACTGTGGATCGGCGTCAGTGTTGTAAGAAGAGGCATTAGACATAACGTATGAGAGAGAGAGAGAGAGAGAGAGAGAGAGAGAGAGAGACGATAAATGGGAAAGAGAAAAAGTACATTTAGTGAATTCATTACCTAATGATTTTAGAAATCTAGTAGTTCTAGAAATCCTTGTACTGCATTCATCTTGCCATCGCATTCATTGAAACATTGAAAGCAGCGTGACAAAACTTCACTTGGTACAGCCTCCCCCAACCTCACGCATAACGTATGCCGCCGATGCAAGTGTCAGCCAAACGACAGCCCAGCGACCCGATCCCGTCCTTGATTTGGACCTCATCCCGTCATCGACCAGTCTTGTCAATGTAAGAGAATGTACGGGAGCGGTCTGTCGATAGGATGACGCTTGCGTCAGCTGCATGCGGATTGCGCGGGGTTGGGGAAGGTCTACGCGCATCGCTGTAACTGATTAACGTTGAGTTGTTGTGGTCTGTCGCACACGTCGCAGTGCCGCGCGGTGTGGCGTATTCAATGCCGTTTTACTTGTTGTATGGGAACGTATGTTATAGTCTGTCCGGACGCTCTTGATACGCGGAGTTATAAAACGTAGGAACGGAGTAGTGCATATTGCGCGCTCCCTTGCACTTACAAGTCTTATGGCGGGCATAGTGACCAGGTACCCTGCTTAGGTACGGCACAAGACTCGTAAGTGCAAGGGAGCGCGCAAAATACGCTACTCCGTTCCTACATTTTATAACTCCGCGTGCCAGGAGCGTTCGGACAGACTATAGCAGCCTTTCGTTGCGCAGACGGCTGCAGTGGCAGCACACGGTGCGCACGATATTGGAGTGAGGTTGTGAGGGACCACCCCTCACAAGACTCCAAATTATTCGATGTGAGTGCCCGAAGTACTTTATCGAGACTCGAGGGTTGCGCGACGGCGGTTATGTAGGAAAGTGGATGAGGATTGTATGTGTGCTCCTAGTATCTTGTACTGGGCACGGCTCGAGTCTGTGGGATTACAGACTGATGCTTTGGGAGCTAACGGGCCCATGATGAGGTCGCCACGATGGCCCATGTGTTCAGGGTCGGTCACACTCACGGGTCAACACCCATCCGATGGCCTCCACGCATGGGGCGCGAACCTGGGTAGGACACTGGGTCAACCAGTCTCCCCTGGGAATCAAACCTCTGGCGCTCCTGTACGGCCTGCGCACCGAGCGGCGCAAGCCAATCGATTGTGCTCTCCGACTAACAGTCGGGGGAGTCTGGGAACTGTATTGTTTCCTATAGAGCGGGGGTGGTTGCCTACCTTACGGCGACTGCTCTTGAAATGACCATTGGCCATCCGATCCCGGTTCAGAGTCGGGCAAAGGACCCCTTGGTCCGCGATAGATTCGGTGTACACCGTTTCACCGCTTCGTAAGGGAGAGGACCGCGCAAGCGACCTCGAACTCGGAACCAATCGAGAGACCGGAGAAATCTGGTCACAATTGGAAGCAAGGGCGCGAGTGTCGGCCCGCCAGGTAACATTACTGGCTATCTCGCGGTAAAGGCGTTGGTCTCTTGCGGGTTGCGGCGTAGCTAGACGTCGGATTTGTAATGTCCAAAGTCTTCTACGCTCACTGCACGGTCGATAGAACGATGAATCGTTAAAACGTCCTGCGGTGACGGGTTCGCCCGTTGTGGTTGACATCTCAATATGATGCTTCGAGACTCAGGGAAAATGAGGAAAGGAAAGCAAGGAGCCGGATCCGTTGAGCGACCTCGTAGAGGGGTACCGGATATGCCGTCGCAACCTTGGGGGAAGGTGATCAATCGGGGACTGATAATTTGGTTGCTTTTTGGCCGGTTTATATAGGCCGTGCAAAAGTATTGTTTCATCGTGCTGATTCATAGCTGCACGAGTCAAAATAATAGCTGAATTGTGTCAGTGGATTTCACTGGAAATCGATGCATTTGTTTGTCGTATGTAGTGGACTTAAGGTCCGTTACAAGGTGTACAACGTGATAATTTGTCGTGTGCCGATGCATCTAATATTTCGATGAATATCATGCGACACGGTGTGGAACAAGTGGATTTAGAGAATTAAGTCCCGATTTCACAAAAACCGATGTTAAAACGATATACTTTGTTTCTTTCTCGTTTTTATCATTTACCCACTCTTCCTCTCCGGTATGATATTGTTCGTGGTATTATTGAGGCTCACTAGGGAGTAAGACGTAGAAGAATGAGGAGGAAGGGTGTGGGAGCTTGAAGGAGGCACAGAGAACGGAACGGGGGAGAACGAAACGGTACGATATTTTAAAAAAAAAAACTAGAATCCCCCCCCCCCCCAGGATAATGTATATACTCATAAAAAGGACTACTTTCGAGATTTTTTGGGTGTAGCAGCACATGTAGATACTTCTTGAGTGGCTCATCAATTAAAAAAATACTTTCTTCAGCTTCTTGCGTTACTGACGCTGCGACACTCTGGCAAAAAATCCACGCTTACCTTCCCTGAATTCCCCTGTTACACGATCTCCAAACCAAATTTCTGCAAATCCTAGGATCTCCGGACCGTACACTAAATGTTAACTTCTAAAGAAGCAATCAAGTGCTAGACGGGCCTTAATACATCCATCGGCACGGTTCATTCATAATGTAACCCCATTTCATTATAATTGCCAGCCTATGAATACAAAATAATGACATATTTTGCCGCACAGCTTATCAGTTTAATTCATAAAACCCAAGGATGTAATAACAAATCCATCTATAAGTAGATATCGACGTAGAGGACACAATTGGAGCGACTCATTTCGTTTGATGACAGCTATATAGGGCGACAAATGATGATGATGGTGAGAGACGCTTATTCTTGTCAACAGTAACGACTATTAATATGTCATATGATTTACAGCCTTGCTGTAGAAACACGCACGCAAAGAGAACCTTAAGCATCAGAGATTGTGGCGTACAACCTTCGGTTATTGTTATAAAAATACTTGCAGTTACTAATCTTTCCATAGCCTCAGAAAATCTCTCTGGGTTTATTGCTACTGGGTGTATTGCACTGGGCTACGAAATGTATTAGAAACTGAAAAAGACAAACAAATGTACGATTTTAGCCTGGTCACAATTGTAGGTACTTTTGGGGACTGAGCTAAATGTAAGCGGTAACTGAGGTGCGGGGACCGGCGTTCGTAGAACTCGCTTTCTTTCGTTAGCGCACATACCTATACCTATTACTGTCGAGTAGCACCGGGGGAGTGATGTCACAGCACTAATGTCTGTGGTGGGAAGACCGAACGCCGGCCCCGCAACGCAGCCACCGCTTACATTTAGCTCAGTCCCCAACTGTACCAATAATATCAGAGGGCCAGTGCATAGTGTCATTCACCCATAAGTAGAAGGCTGTTCTACCCGACAATGTTGGTGGTTGAATCAGCTAGAATCATCATTGTCATATTGTCATAATGTCATCATTCTCATGATGCCATAATCTGCATAATCACGTTGTCAATACCACCGTTATAATCTGAATTGTAACTAACAACTAAGTAGCAGCAGCAGTATGCCGCTTACCCGCAGCTCAACGGACTAAGATTGACAGCACTTCTGTCTACCCTGGGCAACGGAGGTTGCAACATCGCTGAAATATCAGACTTTGTAAATTCATTTTATATTATTTATAATGTCAAACAACCGCGATAATATTGGATTTCATATTTTCATAATTGTCATAATGTACTAATTGTAATAATGTCATAATGACGATATTACAATGGTAATAATGTCACCATTGCCATGATGTCATAATGTCATAAATGTCATAATGTCATAATTGTCATAACGTTCTAATTGTCATAATTTGCAAACCGTCGTAACTGCCATAATGTCATAATTGTTATAATGTCATCATTGAGTCGCATTGCCGGCGTTCGCGTCCGCATTGTCGTTGGCCAAAGAGCGCGCGGATCGGGCGGCGAAATCCGCTGCGGATTTTTTAAAAATACACCTGCGCATCAAAGTGCTTATCATAAATGCGTTGTTGTTACTTGAAGGTTTACGTGTTTCGAAAGACGAATAATGGGGCTCATTGATTTTGGTTGAGCCTTCAGTCTAGTTATGTTTAGAGACGGTCAATGATATATATCATAATAAGTGAGCTATTCATCATAAGTATCATAAGTTATCAATCATAATTAAGTTATTTATCTTTAATAAAGTTTACTGGATGTAAAACAAAATCTTTCTATTATTATTTCAATTGAAATTACATATAAAATAATTTTAAAAAGTCTGCTCTAAAATTTAATAAAAAACTCTAAATAAAAAACATAAATTTTCAAATGTTTCAAAGATAGTTCCAGTATGAGATACCACATTTACTGAGAATAAAATTCATATTAAGAAGACAAAATAAATAAAATTATCAAATCATAGAAATTATTTATTTATTTATTTATTTATTTGCAGCTGTTATAAAAAACATATACAAAAAAAAACAAGAACAGACAGATTAAAAATTTAAACTATAAATAGACAAAGACTATGAAATAAAGCTACAAACGCTGCAAATTAGGGGTATCCTCAGGATATCTCTTATCCTGGTTTTCAGGACACACCTATTAATTATTGATACATAGGTATATGATTTTTAAAATAAAATAACCTAATCAAATAAATCTTAAAACAAAAAATTAAAATAATCATAATCAAATAAATACACAAATTGAAATAATCAAAATCAAGATATTTAACATCAAATGATATTAAAAGAAAATAACGTAATTACATAAATTTAATAATCTACATATAATAAATCAAAAATAATCAAAATCAAAATATTTAACATTAAATAATCAGGTTACAAATTAATAAATAAACGAAGACAATAGTAATAATCCAATTAGCAATAGTTATTTTAAAATAAAATCAAATTATGACATCTAAATATCTTCCTTTAATAATAAACTTTTAAAGTGGTCCTTAAATACTGAAATTGATTTCGATCGCAAAGCCATTCCAACCAACAAATCAGAATTGATAGCAAATTATATAAATAAAGAAGTCCAATTAATAATATTATCAACATTAAAACAAATCAGAAAAAAATAATATTATTATGAACTATATAACAATAAAGATAAAATAGTACAAGTAGGTAGGTATGTATAAATCGCTACTAAAAATATAGTTTTAGATCATAGTATTTGATATATCGCACCTCCGATCGAATAGAGTAATAACTTGAAAAATTACAATTATGGTCTATCTATACAAAAATTATCGACATTTCTGAATTAGTGAATCAACAGTTATAACTCTTTTTGAGAGTGTAAAATGAGAAATGTAGATAATTTTTATAAAGAAATACCATAACTTAAAATTTTCAACTTATTACCGTATTTGATTGGAGGTGCGATGTAAACTGTAAGTATATTGGCATATATTTGTTCAGATTAGGTTTAGGACCTACTTTATTGCAGTTACATAAATATTGTATGAGTTTTGGATGGACGTTTATGGGGTTGGGATAAAGGAATATTTTTCAAAATGATCGCGTGACTATATATATATATATATATATATATATATATATATATATATATATATATATATATATATATATATATATATATATATATATATATATATATATATATATATATATATATATATATATATATATATATATATATATATATATATATATATATATATATATATATATATATATATATATATATATATATATATATATAATTTTTCAAATTGAAATTATGTTAATCACTAAATAAATGAAATGATAAAATAATGAAAGGGCACTTATCTGGTCTGTGGTGACCAGGAGTGACTCCACGCCTTCTTCTTCTCCTCACTCAGTGTTTGCTGGTGCTTCCTGCTGTGGCACTAGAACCCGATCAAAATGGCAGTCTTTCACAGCGGCACACAACAATGCGAGACGAGAATGAATGCTGGAAAATAATAGGCGATTAGTGTTTCTTAAATATTAATATTTTCTTAAATATTAATCATAATCTTAAATATTATGAGAAATGTCACATATCTTGACGACGGCTGAGCCGAAATATTGATATACATTTTATAACAATCATTAATATTTAAGAAACACTAATCGCCTATTATTTTCCAGCATTCATTCTCGTCTCGCATTGTTGTGTGCCGCTGTGAAAGACTGCCATTTTGATCGGGTTCTAGTGCCACAGCAGGAAGCACCAGCAAACACTGAGTGAGGAGAAGAAGAAGGCGTGGAGTCACTCCTGGTCACCACAGACCAGATAAGTGCCCTTTCATTATTTTATCATTTCATTTATTTAGTGATTAACATAATTTCAATTTGAAAAATAATAATTTACACATTTACAATCAAATATATATGTATATATACATATATATATATATATATATATATATATATATATATATATATATATATATATATATATATATATATATATATATATATATATATATATATATATATATATATATATATATATATATATATATATATATATATATATATATATATATATATATATATATATATATATATATATATATATATATATATATATATATATATATATATATATATATATATATATATATATATATATATATATATATATATATATATATGTGATAGTTTTGTGTATATATTCTTTTAAGAATTGATCAATAAGATGATTATAAAGTAAATAATTATAAAAGCCACTTACATCGTGACGAAGGATTCCCTTGATCGGATTCGGGAATGCTTTAGGTGTTAACGAGAATGATGAATGCCTCTCACTTGCGGAAAGAGGAGTAGGTTTAAGTTGGGCCCATTTTACAACTAGTAACGCTCACCCTTCATCCAATTATCTCAAAAATTAAGCTACAATCCTTCTTTATACGTAAACTCACTCAATTTCCTATTATTTCAAGGGAAATAACAAGACAAGACGAGCTACTTGACAGATGGAAGAATTTAAAATTTCGAATTTCGTTTTTTTATTTTCTAAAGGTGCGATATAAAGAAGCTGCGATCAATATTCAGCTGAAAACTTAAAACTAAAAGCGTGACATGCCCTCATATCAATGAAAGGAAGCAGTCTGCTCTTTCCTATTAGTTGGAAAGATTACCTTTAACCTAAATGGATTATTTACAATGAACGAAATTCGAAATTTTATATATATATATATATATATATATATATATATATATATATATATATATATATATATATATATATATATATATATATATATATATATATATATATATATATATATATATATATATATATATATATATATATATATATATATATATATATATATATATATATATATATATATATATATATATATATATATATATATATATATATATATATATATATATATATATATATATATATATATATATATATATATATATATATATATATATATATATATATATATATATATATATATATATATATATATATATATATATATATATATATATATATATATATATATATATATATATATATATATATATATATATATATATATATATATAAAGTGAGGAGGGGGTAAGGGAGGAGGGGGGGATTCAAAATTGAAATTTCAGAATCTTATTCGTATCTATTGAATTTTTAATATTGGATTCCGTTTCCAGATGTAGGCCGTTTTAATGCGAGGTCTACTGTTCACAGAATTACTTGTTTAAATTATGGACAGAAATACAACCACCCCTTTATGTCCACTGTTTTAACTACTCCTCTTTTCGGTGCCTATCAATCAGCCGTTCGTATCTATTCGCAGCATCGACGAAAAAGCACAATAAACACATTGCACGCCGCGCCAAAAGTTAAAAAGACGCGCCGCAAAAACCCCATTGCCGCATAGTGAAAGCCCTCAGGGAAATTACTAAGAGTCGGAAAGGCGATGCCATTATGAGGGGCTCGCATGCAGCTCAGCGAGGGAGGGGTGGAATGAGGTTCCAGTAATCCTGAGGATTTTAGGTTTCATTACTTTCGGTCCCTATGCACGGGGGGAGCTTGCGATTTCAGGGCAGGAAACGACAACCTTTATTTTACTTGGATTATTTGTTTTTATTCAAGTTACAAAAAAATATATATACAGTAATGGAATAAAAAGACAATTAATAAATTTTAATAGTCTAATGTAAAAGAAAGATCCAAGAAAGAACAGACTAGGAAGAAAAAAATATTCCCAAAAAAACGGACTTGGTTGGAAAATTTTCGAGATTTTTAAGCCAAAAATGAAGAAGACTTAAAAAAAGAAAGGCTTTTTAACGTTGCCGACTTATACATTAAGGGTTATAAAAGTATGCATTTGCATTTGACAGTGCCATTTAAAAAATACTGACTCGCAAAGCTCTGTCCTGGAATGGGCTGAGCTACCTGTCAGTCCGCAGCGCCGTAAAGCCGTCAGACAGCCACATAAAGCCAGTCGACCGCGACGCGCCGTGCTGACAAAACGCTGATCAGGGGCGTCGACGAGCACCCGATAAGCACGGACAAAGGCATCGTCTCATAGATGCTTTTTTTAGTTGTGTCAGGACCAACGGTTTCTGACAATTAATATACCTGGGTACGGGTGAAATTATAGAAACAGACATTGGTGATTGGCTGTCACCGTTGATTTTAGTATTAAGATTTTAGTATTTCTCGCATGGTTCACTTCAAAAAGAGTCTTTGATCCCGTTCTGGGTCAGCTAATAAACTTAAATCAACATCCAGTTTCATTTATAGCAATAAGCCCGTTATGAACAGGCTTATTTTCTAGTTTTAAAATATATGTAAGTGACATATTAATCCATATTAAGCTAAAATTGACATATGTACGTGTACTAGGCACGTGCTTAGTGTATCATGAGTTATCGTGTGTCACAGAGCTGTAGGTACTATGAAAACTAATGAAAAGAAATCTCACCCGATTCACTGTTCGCTGAGCAGGCCCGTATCAGAGTCTCATAACTGTTACGTCGGACAGTTGGTGAACGGTTTCGTGCAGCTTGAGCCACAAGATCCATTTTGTTCTCGGATCGGCTCAACTCAAGATTCAGCTTCTATTCAGAAGCCTCCTCGAGTGGAAGGCTACCCCGGGTAAGACTCCCGTGTCTCATACCTCAGAGCTGGTGGACCGGTTTCCCCCGGCGGGATTGCATCCCGGCGCCACCAGAACGTTTGCGCACCGGTCGGCGAAGCCAATCGGCTGTGCATTCTGACTAATTGCTGGAGACTGGAAATACACTGTTTCCTAAGCAGCGGGGGTGGATGTTCAACTGTTGTCATGCCACTCTTGAAATGACCTTGGGCCACCCGATCCCGTGTGGCACTACGTGCAAAGAACGCCTAGGTCCGCGATAAATTCAAGCTGAATTACCGCTGTAATAAAACAGGTAGAGGTTGCGTAAGCGACTTCGGACCCGTAACTAGTCGGGAGGACGGAGGTATCGTGAAGGTTAATTCCAGACGGAGATATCCTGCCAAAACTTGTAGTTAGGGAGCGAGGCTGCCCGTTGGATACATTTCATGTTGCCTCGCCATAAGGCGTTGGTCTCTAATGGGTGGCTGGTGAACTATACAATAGATTGTTTTGTCCCCAAGTCTTCTACGCTCATCCCACGGCTGAAAGAACGATCTATATCGTTATAGCAGCTTGGGGTGACGGGTTCGCCCGTTGTAGTCGACACCGCCCTCCTGTTAGGTCGGACACAGCTGAAATAACGATCACATATCATTATAACAGCCTGGGGTAAAGGGTTCGCCCGTTGTAGTCGACACCGCCCAACTGTTACTTCGGACAGATCGGCTAGAGCTATATGATGAAAACTAAACTTGATCCCATTACCCGATCCACTGTCCGCTCAAAATGCCCTTATCAGAGTAATATAGAGCAGTTATCAGAGTAATAAACCATACCGCTTCTTGCGAACAAAACATTCCTAGCCCATGGGAAAGACATAATAGACTATAACCTATTTATAGATTTACCCATAGATCCAGCAAGCATTACCATGACAATAAATCGCAACCGACAGCGATTACCCAAACTGAACACGGGTTACGTACAGCGACACTGCAGATTTTACCGCCATAAATTTACAGCATACCTACTAACTTCTGGATGGTACACGACAAAGACCTAAGTTTTCCTTGATTTAAGGATTTCATGACACTGTGGCTTCATAATAAAACAAGAGAGGAATGTGGTGATTTAAAAATATCGTATCATTAAGGCTCGGCGCAAACGAACCACCGCCCACAGCCACAAGTGGCCAGCGACAAGTAATTGACATGGTATTTCATACATTTTGTAAAGACCCGCCGCAAACGCATGACTGGTGGCCGCCAATCGCTACCTTCTACGCTACTCGCTCGCACTTTCCACTCGTTGTATACTCGCTCGTACTCGACAACCACCGATGGCTGTGGCCGATGGCTCGTTTTCGCCGAGCCTATAATCTTCTCACAAATCAACAACAACAACAAAGTTTACCAGTCCAATAGGAGAGTATTATTTTATTTTCTAATTATTTCATTTAACATTCCAATTTTACATTACTATTAATTTTATTTTGTTCCTGTTGTAATATATGTTTTTAAGTACTATACCATCCCGACACAGATCTAGTGGGGCGGTAAAATCCAAATATATAATAATAACTTATTAATTTTGTAGTAACTATTGCGAGGTAAAATATAGGATAAATATATGACATGAAAAGACATGATCGTACTAGCTGTTTGAATTTAAACATGGCAATATCTCCTGTAACCGATCTGAGGTTTGCCAACCCCTGCGCTGCGGTCATAGTGGTCCTATATTATGCACGTGCGGATGGGCAAACAGGCGATACACGTTTCATAGTGGAATAGACCGCGTCTAGCTACATATTATTACATATATAGTTTCGTCTGATTATACTTACGACCAACACGATATGCGACATTACCTAGAGAAACATGAGACTCTAAAGGCGAGGCATTCGGGGGAAACCATTGATTAGTGGACTAATAGATCGTTATCAACAATATGCTACTACTTCGGAATAAACAAATACCGTAATTCATACTAACATGAACACTTCTATTTAATTAACCTAATTAAAGTTCGGAATTATAGTTATCATTGTAGAAAACAAGCCACTCGAGAAAAAATCCGCTCAATAATTTATCACAAATATCGAATAGGGTTATCTCAGGAATAGTGTTTCAGTGATCTTGTTTCTATTTACAGTAAAGCAAATAGTTTAACAACAATATAACGTTCAATATATTCATAATTTCGACGTGGATCTCTTCCCTTAACGCCGTACCATTCACATCTCGACCAATACTATATAAAACATAAATGAGTCCTGTATTTATTTATTTATTTAATTCCATTACAAAATCATATTGGATAGGAATGACCAAGTATATTAAATTAATCCCAAATTAGTTACTCAATTCGTCAAAGATTGATATACAGTAAATTACTCTAAAATTATTCCAATGAAATTAACAATTGACAACAAAAAATAGTAGGTACATGAAATTACATAGGCAAGTACGATGTTAAGTTCGATGTAATTAAAAATGTCGTTATACGTGTTGATTTTAAGTAGATACACGCGTATGGATCTCTTGTAATGTTTTTAATCACCTTTAAATGATCAGGAAATTTCTTAAAAACCTTAAGTCGCCTGAAACTTGATTGTTATTCCTGGTATCATGGCGATGTAATTCCTCGTGTGATATTGCCGAGCTCTTATTGCAATAGAATTCGCAAAGCTCAGAGCTTCTTGAGCAAATATTGCATAAACGATCAATATGTACGCCAATATGTAAAAAAGTGTATTTGTAAAAATGTAAATATGTAAAAATGTGTAAATTGATCAAAATGTAAAAATATAGGCGTGTGATCTATAAGCAGATTCGGATATCTTTAGTCGGGCTGTAATCCAAATAATTTTGTAAGGGCGTCGGAAAGTCCTAATATTTCCATTGGATATCGCAACTAGAGAGCAAAAGTGGGCTCTTGTAAATTGGTGTCCGATTATTTCGTGATGCTTCAACGAAGTAATGTCGAATGCTGTTATATATTATCATCGCTTCAGGTCGTGAATATACCTACTAATCGTCTCAGAATCGTGGTCAGAATCGTGAATATACTAATATAATCCCGAAAAACAGTGCACATCAGCAGATTGGGTCTTCGATATTCAGCTTAGGCTTTCAAAAGTTTTTTTATTTTTTATATATTGAGTGGGGCTTTTCTAAGGTCTTTATGAGCCTTATAACACTGCGACCATTGCTGATCTATTGTGTTCGCCACCTACTATAGTTCTGCGCTAAGCCTCGTGTCATTTAAGAACCGTAACAGTCTTTTGGCGCCAGATTGTTTTACCTCCTCAGGTTGGAGGTAATGACCACCCAAGTGGGTGTATCTTTTACGCATCAGCGGGCCACACTCGCACATGAGGTGCAGGGGAGTTTCCTTTGGCCCTTTGCAGAACCTGCACATTTTTATGTCTCGGAGCTTGAGGTTGAACATGTGTTTGTTCAGGCCACAATGCCCCGTGAGCGCCCTCACCAGTATGCGTAGATTGTTCCTATTTAGCGATAAGGCCTCAAGGGTAGTCTTACGGTCGTAAGCTTTGGAATGATTTAACCCTGGCGTTTTGTTCCAGTGGTTGACGGATTGTTCTAAACATATTTGTTTGAGCATTAGGTTTGCAATGCTTTTTGGTACGCCACAGCAAAGTGCAGGGCCGTATAACGAACTCTTTGCTCCCGTCTTATCAAGTTCGTCGGCTTTTTCATTTCCCTCGATTCCGGCATGGCCGGGAACCCATCTTGGAATTACCCTGTTTTTCGTCCAGGGAACAGCAGTGATATGCAATTTTGCACTAGCTTTGAATTAATGGTATTCGAGGCTAGTGCCATAAGAGCTGCCTTGCTATCCGAGTGGATATTATAGATACGGTGGGTGATTGGCGTAGTTCTTATGGAGGTTGATATCCGCATATTTAATAATGGCGTATACCTCCGCTTGGAATATGGAGGCGTATTTCCCCAAGTTTACACTTCTTTCGAAGTTTGGTCGCTCTCCATATATAACGCAGCCTACGTTAAGTCCCGAGTTGGACATATAAGTATACCATTAAAGGCTACTGGCCTCCCAGTGCAGTTAGCTTTTTAGCCAGTCGTCTCTGGGCGGCAGTTCCACTATAAAAAGTTTTCCAAAGTTTAGGAGTGGAAGCATGGTGTCTGATACAATGTTAAGGGTTGGAGTTTCACTGACTGAGTCAAGAAATGATCTTAGTGCTTGTGAGATACAGTTTGCCTTTTCCCGGGCAGACAGCCTGTACGTGCTGGCTTTCGCCACCTTTTGCAAGTGAATGAGTAGGGCGGTAAGTTCAGCAGTGCATCTAGAGCTGCTCCAGGAGTGGAGGACATTGCGCCAGTAGTCATGAGGCACGCCGTCCTTTGGATATACAATAGTTGTCCGTTTTCGCATGCGTATCGAAGAAAGCGGTTGCTTCAGTTGTCTCAAAATCAGGACATGTTGTTAAAATTCCCTCTCTTTTTCTTTGCCCATTATGCCACTTTTTCTTTGCAAATTATGCCCTCTCTTCTCATTGGCCAATGCTTTGGCCTCTAGCTTTTCCCATACATTTTCACACGTGACAGTGATGCCGACTCGCTTCCACCTTAGCGATGTGGCCAAGCATTGACCAACGTGAAGAGTCGGCATTACAAGAACGGGCAACGGTACAATTGTGTGTTTGCCAGAATCGTAACCCGAAGCGTTGCATAGGCATAACCTCTATAACCTCTGCCACGAGTTCTCACAGTGCTCGATAAATAAAGTAGTTTTGTAGTAGGAAAATTGATAGACAATCCCCTGTACAGTTCTGACCTACATATGTCCCAAATATTATTTTCCATTTCCGGAATCAAAGATAAATTGCATAGTTCGCGATTTCAAGATCCTGAAGAAACTGTCCAAGCGTTCAAAGCGGATGTTTTAACGACCCTAACTAAGGATTGAAATTACTACTATTTCAAGTGTTAGGTCGTGCGGATGCAAAAAATGTATTAAGAGTAATTCATAAAAGGCAACTAGGGGTGTCGAACACTAAGGGCGAACCTGTCACTTCAGGGAATTCTACCGGCATTCAGTCGTTGTATAAAATCAAATCAAATCAAATTATTTTTATATTCCAAAAACCCGCTAAGGGCGTAGA
The DNA here is from genome assembly GCA_944548615.1 of Micropterix aruncella. Classification (NCBI taxonomy): domain Eukaryota; kingdom Metazoa; phylum Arthropoda; class Insecta; order Lepidoptera; family Micropterigidae; genus Micropterix; species Micropterix aruncella. The sequence continues at coordinate 28,508,578 of OX155960.1, read as the reverse complement.
AATAAACAATTAAATTAAATAAAATAACATAAATCCCTATGTTAACACTCACTCAAATCGTACAAATATTTAGATAATAAATATTGTTTCGTTCGTTTTCTAAACTCAAAAAAATTATTAATATTTTTCAAGTTTTGTGGCAGCTTGTTATAAAAATTTACGCTTCTATACATCGTTAAGCGTTGGAACTCTGAAGTGGCAGCCTGCGACGAATAGATATGAAGTGACTTATTCCTTGTATCGAGCGTATGTATATGCGTATGTATATATCGTGCGTCTGTATATATCTCCCATAGAGTAAACCTGACAGACTTTAGAGGACAAAGGACGGTCTACTCCACCGACAATCCAATAAGAAACCAACTCCTTGACAATTTTATTTATCAGGTTTAATCAAAGTCCGCCGTCATCATTCATCATCTGTGGAGACTAGAGAGTCATTACAAAAGTGGCGTAGGACGTGAGGAGGGGAATTTTACAACCACGCTAGTAGCATTTTGCAAATCAGTGAATTTAACATGAACGATGTTCCAATGTTTTTTCTTCTTCTTTAGCAACCATGCAATCAATACAATCACCACGCTGGCACATGTACCTTCAGCCGAAGCGAAAGCGGTTCCAGCAAGCAACGAGTTCATTTGCCCGCTGCACCCCCGACACCCCTACTTCTTCGATATCCTTCCTCTACACGCGACTTTTGTGCCAGATCTGGTAATTTTTTAATATTGTTGCCGCTTTCTACAAGTAGGGGCGCGGCCCAGTGCTACTTACCTGTCAGTTTTTATGCCAGATCTGGTGAGTTTTTCATTTTGTTATTGCTTTCGATAGGTAGACGCGCGGCGCAGTTCTACTTACTTGGCGCTTATTGTGCCAGATCTAGTGACTTTTAATTTCTTGTCACTTTCGACAAGTAGAGGCGTGGCGCAGTGCTACTCACTTGGCGTTTTTTGTGCCAGATCTGGTGATTTTTCAATTTTGTTACCGCTTTCTACGGGTAAGGAAGGCATGCTATAGAGCTGCTTTACATACACGCACCCAAATATACAAACGGATATAAAACAAAAAATAATCACCCATTCATACTTCTACTGAGATACCTTTGTAACTCACATGTGTTGTCAAAATACATAAAATTAAATATTCCAATGAATTCCACAGGAAACGATTATCGTTAGCGAGTCGACTGGAGTCGGGAGACATAACCCGATACTTTTCGAAAACAAACATTTCATTGTGTTCAGAGCACGCATAAGCGCCGCATTGTCGCACAATTAATCGTTGACAAATGGTCGACTACTTTATGGGGACGGCTTCTCTGAATCGATTTCTTTTCTTTCATGGCGGCATACGATGCGGAATAAAAAAAATATTGTAAGGAACCTCGACAAATGTACAAAGTCGTCGTGGATGAATTCAAGTGACTTCATATTTCGATGCCACCGCATCGTTGTTGTTGAAATTGGAAAGGTTTTTGGATTTTTTATTTAAAGTAAAAAGAATTTCGCGACCCTGCCAGGATTCGAACCTGGAATCTTCTGATCCGTAGTCAGACGCGTTATCCATTGCGCCACAGGGCCAGTTGAAAGATTATCTCATAGATGACCCATAATTACGTCTTATCTCGGTGCAATCGTGATTTATTTTGAATCAGAGCAATGTAAGAAAGAGAAGTACCAGCGACGGGAATCGATATAATTTAAATTGTACTTAGTATACAATGATGGGAAGACCTGGCAAATCATGAGCTTCTGATACTGAGGACGACTGTCGGGAGCATGGGATAGATGGACTTATTTTTTACAAATGATTCTACGTTTCGCATTGCCGCACGATTAATCATTTACAAATGGTCAGCTACTTGATGAGGACAAATTCTCTGAATCGATTTATTTCCTTTCATGACGGCATACTTTGCGGATTAACAAAATATATTGTAAGAAACTTGACAAACGTACAAAGTCTATAAGTCATCGTGCATGAGTTCACTTGACTTCATAATTAGACGCCAGCGTATCGTTGCTAAAATGGCGACGAGCTGTGGGATACTGTAATATTTCTCAATTTTCGAATTTGGACGCGATTTTGTTATTAGATCATGTCTTTTTATTTCGGTGCGTTTCTTTGTATGTACAATCGTAATATCCAAAATCTTAATATTAACGAAGTTTCAAGCAATCGACATTAGCATATAATTAAATGTTTTCGACCCAAAGAAATGCCGACTTTTAGTCGAAAGTATAAACCGTTTCAGAATTAATCAAAAGAATAGCTGACACGTTTATAATATTTATTTTTGCAATAACTACCTTCACTACCATTTTAACAGTGAATATAAAAAAAATATAAAATACACATGTCGTGGATCTACATGTGAGACCTGACCTGAGATTTGGGTCTTTTATTATTATTGGTGTAAAATTATGCTGTGAATCGTTCTGTCCATTTCCTGAAGGCCCAAATTGCTTAGTTTACTTGTAATTCCCATGGCAACTAAGGGGGGCAACTTTAGGCATTTGATGATTT